>JAOWCC010001751.1:19174930-19427925 GCA_030867875.1 Actinernus sp. WN-2022
AATCTTAAAAGTTATTTAAGCATTGCACCTATAGAATGTGCACTGGAAAAAAAATTGTGCAGAGCTACTTCGAGGTGCTCTTTTCAACAGTATCGACAGTTTTGCTGTTACATATATATCAAAAGTTCAAAAAAACTGTGGAAGGGTCTATTTGTTAGTTGACAGCTGGCCAATTAAGGTTTACTAACTCCCATTTCTTTCCCAGGGGGTGGGACATTTTCCAGCAATGAATAGAATTGGCCAGAGAGTCAGTCAAAATAGCAAATTTTACATCAATGTTTATAAGAGATTTGCACTTGTTCCAATAAGCCCCACAGTGGGGTATTTGCAATGCTCTGATTCAAAAATGTCAAATGCCCCACAAATGCCTGGGGGGGGGGGGGGGGGGGGTAGTGTAGAGAGCATGAAAGATATAGAACCCAAAGTCATGGAATAAACACCGGTTTCATTGAATTGAGGATCTGATAGGTAGGGATGGGCAGGTTTGGAATTGATAGAGATGTCATAAAGCATGCAAGCTGATGTACATGTAGTGACAGATCAAGGTGTTCATGTTTTTTTGTGATAATGCCCTTTATTAACGAATAAGGATTATGTAAATTGATACTTCAGTGATTAATGCAATGGGCTGCTGTTATCGCAGTTCGGCCATCTTGGATAAAACAATAGTTTTGGCCCCGGTAGTCTCGCAGTGGTTGGTTTCAGAACGAGTTTACAGGACGAAAACAAAGGTTTTTATTCTCCTGGGACTCAACATGGCCGCCATGCAATAAAAGCTCATTTGACAACTAGCCTGTTACAGTAAATCTTCTATTTATCCCCCCCCACCCCCCCCCCCCCCCCCCCCCTTAAAGTATGTGCAATTTAATTAAGTCCCCTTTCTATTAAGCAACCCACCCTAACCCCCATGAAGATCATGAGCTCCTCGATGGCTCTTCTCTTGCAACAGAGAGAACCTCTGGGACCAGGGTACTGCTGGGCCAATTTGGGTTAAATTAGTGAAATCCAGATCGAGTGCTAACTCAAACCATCCCTTGGCTAAGATCGCCCTTGTTAGTTACAATAGTTACAATAATCCTGATGTCTGGTGAAGGATGAAAACTACTTTGCTTGCTTTTAATAAGCTTCGTCAGGGGTTTTCATTGGGTTTTTCTGCTTAAGTAATAAATTGACACATAAAAAGACTCCTGATTGAAAAATAATCCTAAATCTCTACAGTGGATGATCTTTTTACCCTACCAAACCTACTGGGTTGTGTTGTTTGGTGCTTTAAGACTTTAAGAGAACCTACATAAATTCCAGAGGGGGCACCTCTTGTAAAAAAAAAATCATTACCCAGCATGCAATTGGAGATAGGTATAGGAAATCTGGTACAAAGAAATGCATTGTAATTATGGAATAAATGGTTCACAGTTGTTTGATGCATTTTGTGCAAACAAACATGATGGTTGGAGAGATTAAAGAAGGTACCGAACAAGAAGGTTTTTGAACTGATTTTCAGCTCCTCAAAATTTGTGAAAATCAAACAAACGAAAACATGTATACAAATCAAATGCATTTTGCTCCAAAGTTTGGAGGACATTGATCAATATTATAGATTGTTTTCTTTAATAATGTTGCATTATCAACATTATCAGAATCCAGCACCTCTAGATTCAATGCAATATTTTTGGGGAGCAAGTTCCTTGCTTTTATTGGCCAGGGGTGGTTTCAGGCATAGGAGGCAATGGGTTAACAAATCTCAATTGGCACGTGAGACACATTTTTTTGCTATTTCAAACTGTCAGTAAAATAATATTGGTACACCATGTAATAATTTGTTAAACATTTCACACTCAACTTTCTGTTTTATTTAAAACAAGAGCCCATCTGGGCTTTCACTCGGGCCACATGAGATTGAAGATGATACACTTTCATTTGAAATCCTCTTAGTAATAACCAAAGGGAAGAATTATTAGCTGAATTTAGCAGTCTAGCAGCAGGTTGACCTAAGTTAGTGACAACAACAACAAATATATTTATTTACACTCATTTTTACAACATAAAACATAAACAAAGATTATTGAGAAGAGAGAGTGTTAGGATACCTGAAATAGCTTTAAGAAAAACTAAACGAGTCGGGTACCCAGCTTTAGGAGTGGCCGGTAGCAATTAGTAAATATTAGTAAAAATTCATACAAGGTCGGTCCTCTTGGTTCCTAATCCATGAACCAAAGTGAGCTTCTCCCCCCCCCCCCCCCCAAACCAATGGGCAACAAACAATTAATTATTCTGACACTTAGGTTCCCATGGATCCACCCCTGATGGAAGCTGCTGATACATGCATTATTTACCCATCCATTTACAACAACAATAAAAAAAGATTTTTTAAGGCAGCAGTCATGATTAGGTTTTATGTAGTATGTAATCTAATTGATTTAGCCTGTATATTTATAATATATAAAATGTATATAGTGGCACCAAGGGAACTAGTACTACTACTACTAACAGAGGAGAGAGTCAATGTATTTAGCATGGTATTGCTATAATTGGGGACAAATTCATTTACTCTATATCTATATGACTATATAATTCCACTACACTTGAGGGTGGTTACTACCAGAGATTTGGTTGCATTCTCAGTGTTGGCCTACAATTTAACATTGTGATCCAAGAAGACACAAAGCTTTTAGAACCATTTGCAGATGTCAGTATATACCAGTTCTCCCAGTTATTTTAAGGTCCTACCTGGATTTGAACTCTGACTACCTCCTGCACAACAGACTGACACTTAACCACTGAGCTTTCTGGTTCTGTGATGGGCCAAATTTTGTTCAGATAAAATTAATCCAATTCTATTAAAATAAAATTATAAATACATCTGAGACATTGAATAAGACAGCATGATTTTGCAGTGATTCTTTTTATGATTCAGATTTTTTGAGAGAACTGCTCCGGTATGTGAAATGGCGATTGGAGATACTGTAGCATGAAATTTACATTTTCCTCTGGTTCACTTTGGCTTTTAGTTATCCTACAGACATTTCGACGTGATTTTACAAACAAATTATTTCCCCATTAAAAAATATATATCTCTGATTTCTCTCTCGGTTAAAGTGTCGTACTTGAGCTCCACGTAGGATCATTGACTGACTGTCAGCTTGAGAGCACCAACTCCTGCATTGGTCATTATAAATGCAAGGGCTTCATCTGAATGAAGACCCGCGTATTTATAGAGATTGTAGATCTCCATCCTTACGGCTTTGTTTTCTAACTCGCCTCACTTTTCTGCTTTTTTCTAAAATTCGTTTAAGTAATTAAGATGTGCTTGCGACTAGTTTTATGACAATGAGTGTTTGCAGCACGTCTCTGTGTACATGTGATTATGTACGTGTACATGTCTGGTTCTTCGACTTAATAAAAATATTAATTTGCAGTTATCTTCTACTGGCATGTCTGCATTCTTCCAGAGATTGACATATGTAATCATGATCAGAAGGATAACACTGGATATAAATAGACTTGGCAAAAAAGTACACTGACTATCGCAAAAATCGACAAAGAAATGCAGATATAAACACGCAATGATTTCAACCTCACCGTACCTTCATGACCTGACAAGACACTGTTCAGTTTCACTTTCCCTCTCAGCTTTGCTCTTGAGTTGAAGTTGAGTTTGGCTTTGTTAAAGACTTCTTATTCAGTTGTATGGTAATGTGCAGTATATTTGAGTATACCAATCCACAGAGATTCAAATAACAAAGCCGTGGCGAAAGAGAAGCTTAAATGAGAAATATTTTGTCCTCCTAGAAAAACACAACATCATGCCATTTTTATTGAAGAAGCCTTTGGTTTCAGCAGCAAAGCAACACGCTAAATTCCAATTCGATATGTGTGGATTAGCTGGATCCTGGCTTTGAGTTTGATCATGCAGCCCCTTCAGGTCCGGCATCGTGTCGTATATAAAATCACTGGCCATCTGGGTAAGGAACGTGGTCCTTCGGCTCCAACAAGAGTGCCAGTTGAAATATCCTGAGCCTGTTGGAAGGCTTTCGCACGAGTGAAGTTAAATAAAACATTAAACTGCTTACATTTGAGAGATGCGACTCCAAATTTGAGAGAAATTTGCTCGCGGGTCAACCATCTTGATTTTACTGTATTAAATTATGTAAATAAATTAACCTGGCATTGTTGAATGACCAGCACAGTGCAATCCGATTGGTGGTGAACTTGAAATTTAATACATGGGCAAGAATTTTGCTGCAGATTAAGACTCGGCCCAAGTAATAAAAGGGAAGTTTATACTGGTCTCTACTGAACATTGGCTTTTCTGGACATTAAAATAAGCCCCCCTCCCCCCCCCCCCCCCCCCCCCCCCCCAATATCTAAGAAAAGTAGATTTCCCTTTCTATTAAGCTCCTCCTCAAAGAAACTTGGAAAAATACCCAGGGGGTAGCCTGAATTTCAGCCGTCTCCTCTGGTTCGTTCCTCCCGAGAGAGACGTCTGAATCTAATAGCCGATAATGCCGTCCAGTGACATCAAGGCGGATTAACAATTTAATTTATGCAAAGAAAACTGTCACGGTGGTAGTAAGAGTTTGTGAGAAATATTTATTTGAGATTATGCCAACCAAAATAAAAGCCTTACCTATATTATATATCTCCATCCCATTTGCTTCTCAAGTGCCTCTTATGTTGTGAAAGCCTTTCCGAAGCAACAAATCGTTAAATTATATTTGGAGGCAATTAGTACAGTTGATCTTTGTCTTTCCGTTGATCTTTGTACATGTCTCGCGATCTGCCGTTCGAATCGACACAGCTACGAGATATTACCTATGTAAATGATGCAACAGAAAAGTAGAAAAACATGAAAGAATAATGGAGAATTTTGAAGAATTACGAAGACTCTTTTACGGGAAAGAACAGTTCCTTGAAGAGAGTAACGACATTCTTTACCACTGCGAGTGTGAACAAATAATCGATTGTCAACAACCCCGCGGCCGTGACGCGATAAAATGTACATGTTTACAGGTTAGTCGGCCAGTTATTGTGCAGGACACTTTCAATCCATTTCCAGATGTTTTCCTTACGAATTCAAGGTCTTTGCCAAAGACAATCACTCCACTGAGTCCAAAGTGAATCCTGCCGTCTTCTCGGCTGATAATTATGATAATTATGCGAAATTATAGAATATGAACCAATCAAAAATCACTACAGGTTTTCTGGTAGTGGCGTCACTGGACAGCATTATTGGCTATTGGATTCAGACGTCTCTCTCTAGAGGAACGAACCAGAGGAGACGGCTGAAATTCAGGCTACCCAGGGGGTTTAATAGAGGATTGTCAAATTGGTAATTGTTGTTTGAAGATGTCCTGGGATATTGTTTAATATAATATTCTAGAGGCTGTTTTCCATATTGATGTATTAAAAGCCATTTTTACGCTGGCTTGATCACATACTGTTTGCAATATGACCAAGTCAGTTGCAAACAGTTTGCAATCGTATTTCCATATCCCTATTCCCTCAGAATCTCATAGCAAATCATCGCAAACAGTTTATAAAGATAGAACCAGTTCTATCTTTACGTATTGTTAGCAATCCATCGGTGACCATCGCAATGCATCAAAAGGTATTTCCATTAATGCAAACAGTTTGTGATAAAGCCATTTCAAAGTGTTTGCGATAGCTTTACATCAATATGGAAAACGACCTTAATGGTAATTTGATTGCAATTGGTTGCTCAATTGATATGTTTTGTATAATAATATTGTGACCTGTAGGATTGTCGCTGCACTACCATCCATTAAGCACTGCCTGGACAAAGGAGCTAAGTCTGTGGTGTTAATGAGCCATCTGGGACGACCTGATGGTAAAGTAGCTGACAAATACTCCTTGGCACCTGTTGCAGAAGAACTAAAAAAACTGCTTGGGAGGTGTGTGTAACTCTGTATGGCTTATATTATTCCACCATTACTGACATGATAGACCTAGCTCTCCCCAACAGATCCTGGCATAGTGTTTGTTGGATACAGAACTGCTGATTAAATTTCCTGCTAAGGGGGGATGGATAACTAATGTGTTGAAGTGTATTGGGGGTTCAGTGCCCAGGCTGTAAGTAGGGTCAATGAGACCATGGTCGGGCCGAACAAGGACTGACCTAACTCTGACACTAACCTCTGGATCCTGCAATGCTGAAGCCCGAATAGGCCAGCGAGTGCAATATGGCCCCGGCTCTGTCATGAGCTGGAAGGGCCAGAATGAAGTGAGTAAGCAAGCAAGTAAGTAATGACCTAGAGCCGTCTAGTTTAGGCTTGATCTCAATAAAATCCCAGCGACGAAGAGCAACCCGAGGAGCAACCCGAGGAGCTTGAACCAAAGGCGCGGTCGTTTGGAGATAGGGGTGCTGGCCTTTCCATCAGGGAAGCTGAAGGAAAGGCCAGCACCCCCATCTTCAAACGACCGTGGGCAACACTGAGGCCTAGCCTGTGAGACTTGCATCTCCAAAGAGAAGACCAGAGCCTTTGGCAACATCTATGGCAAGGCTTGAAGAAGGCTGAAGAAAGCTTTGGAGGATGCGTAGAAATGCCAACCTGTACACGAAAATCTACTTGAGAGGAATGCTAATCAATCCCAGCAACAGCAAACACTGAACCAACACTCGCAAGCGATGCAAAGAATGACTGCATGCAAACAACCCGCCAATTCGACAAACAAAAGACCTGTATGAGATGCAGGCCCAGGCCCCACAAACTGCAGTGATACAATTCAATATAAGAGTATCATATGCTGATGTTTTATTAATCAGTGTTGTATCAAGCAATTGCCTGTGGTTGTCTAAGTACGGACTGTATGTCTAATCAGTTCTGTACATAATGTATGTGGCTTTACAGACTCCAGCACCCTTAAAGAATTGTTAATGAATTTTACAAAACATTAGTAAATATACATAACTGTGATGTACAATAATTTGATTATGATGTAAGAACCTTAGGACAATGTCTATGCATTTCGATTGATCTTTTTTGTTATTTCATTAGGGATATTAAGTTCCTTCCAAGTTGTGTTGGCCCTGAAGTCGAGGCAGCCTGTGCCAATCCCCCTGCCGGTAAGACATTACCACATGGCTATACATTTGACAGTGTTAAACCATCCTTGAAAGATACCAGATTGAATGCATTATCTCAAAATACAAAACTTTTGAGAGAGATTTCATTTGTTCATGCATGCATTCAGGAACGGTTATTCTACTGGAGAACTTGCGTTTCCATGCAGAGGAAGAAGGAAAAGGTGTGGATAGCGGAGGGAAAAAGGTGAGAAATCCTCCACATGGCCAAAACACATAACTCAGTTGGTTATAGAGCACTTGCTGGTCTTGAATGCTGGTCAAGCATCCCAGCCATGTCCTTGGTCAGCCAGGGGATGTATAAAAGCCATTAGCATTTTAAGCTTGGACTTTAAAGAACCTGTTGTGATAATTGTGAAGAGAAGGAGATTCGTGTGAATTCAGTTACCTAGTACAACAGCCAGCAAGATATGAAAATCATATGTTTCACAACCAAATTGATCCCAGTAATTGGCTTAATAATCCTCAAGTCTGACAACACACGTCAATAACTAAGTCTTTACCTTACCTACAATGTATCTTCCACTCTGGTGTGAGGTTTCTGGGGGAAGCTCTGACATAAATTTATGTAACAAGTACTGTAGTAATTAGGCCGGTACATTATTAATAATTATTTTATTTAGTTCAAGCCAAGTGGGGAAGCAGTCAAGGTGTTCAGAGACTCACTTGCTAAACTAGGAGATGTGTATGTTAATGATGCTTTTGGCACAGCACACAGGGCTCACAGGTAAACAATTTATAAGTACTATTCACAGCCTAACATCTGACCTACTGGTACTAATATAAGACTTGCAATGTAGAGTATAGTTCAAGTTTTGGTCTAAGACATGTAGATCAAGTTCTTACCAGCTTTTGGTACAGTATATACTCATGTTATTCGTGCAATTTTGTTTCTAGTTCCATGGTTGGTATCGAGCATCCTCAGAGGGCTGCAGGATTCCTGTTGAAGAAAGAACTAGACTACTTTGCAAAGGCCCTAGAATCACCCGAACGACCCTTCCTAGCCATCCTAGGAGGGTAAGCTTGAGACTGTGTGTAAAATAATGCAATTTAGGCATGGTTAAGTATTCCAGCACTTGCACACTGGGTTTCATGTGGCAGCATTCACATGGTCCTGGGTCAGCTAGCCTGTACACAGACCTCCATATAATCCCTTCAAGGGTCAGCATCTTATCCAGGACTTTTCCCTGTTTTGTTATCCCTTGCCGTGCTGTGACTTGTTGTGTCCCTCCTCCCCTTTCTGTCCACACATGTGTGACCCAGTGCTCTGGGCCATTTGGTTGCCAGGGTAGCCCTTGGCAACCAAGCCCTCAAGCAATGGCCCTGGGAACTGAACCTAGTATACGACTGAAACTCAGTTTCTTCCATGTCTACGACTTAGCTGGTTTACATACCATCGTGTTCAAGATTAGATGCAAACGACGGTATTGTGATAGGCTTCCACACACATGCAGTTTAAAAGCTTTTCGTTGAGATGGTGTACTTATAAGAATTAGGATTGCAGCCACATCATTTTTCTCACATACCGAGATAGCCAGTTCTCTCTCAACCTCTTGGAAAATTTGTATTTATATTTTTTGAATTGATGCTTGAAGATCCAGAAGTGTTTTGTGTGGTCCCCAATGTAAATAGTTGACACTGGAGACCAGACGAAACACCACTGGATACTCAAGCATGTATTAATAATTATTGATTTAGGCAATGCCTATTATAGATCATGAATACTTGTATGTCATAGTGCCAAAGTCGCAGATAAGATTCAGCTGATTGAGAGCCTGTTGGACAAGGTGAATGAGATGATTATTGGTGGTGGAATGGCCTATACATTCACTAAAGTACTTAACAATATGGAGGTAGGTCAAGAGATCAATTAATAGGCTATAAATTATATATCAAATTTTCACAAAATCCTGACCATGCATGAACTAACATACCAACAACTTGCTGACTTAATGTACATAACCAACCAAGCATACTACATGCAGTTGCGAGTTCTTGATGACAACGGTAGAAAGGAGACTCCTGGTGTGCTTCAGATGGTATTGAAGTGAAAAACCTTTTTCCTCGCTACCATACTCTCCATTGAAGAAAGCTCTCTTCAGTGTAGAATAGTAGAGTACAGGGAGTGAGATAAAAGGTCACTGAAATTCGCTAATAACCGACACAGACATATATCTAAGGAGCACAAGAAGATACCCTGTAAGTGTAGTTGATTTTTATTCAAGATTTAAATGCCTTACAAATGCTATTAAATATTGCCATTACAGATATATTGGGCTACCTCCGGAGCCTTACCGGGAGCGTCCACCTGTCATATATTCGTGATGCAGCGTTTTTACAGACCGGGTTATTTTTAGACTTCACATCTCGTTGTTCGCTTCCATCACGGAATGTTGTCAACAAAAGATGCCTCGTTAGCTTCTCTTGTTTGGTCAACCAACATTGGCTGCAACGTCATTAATCGTTTGAATTAAATCACACAAACGCTTGTGATTGGCTAGCGGAACCAAACTCGCGGGAAACACATTCTAAAAATAACCCGGTCTGTCAAAACGCTGCATCACAGACGTAGAATGGGAGATGGACGCTCCGAGTAATGGGCTCCTGACAAACACTATTCACCCATTTGTATCTCATCTGTCTTTACCTAATATACACGTTAGGATTTTACAGTAGGGCAAAGACATTCTAAACCATTTCAAGCGGGCTAATTTTATATAATAATACACTATTGATAGTTTTTTTCAGTCTTCATATTTTAGAGCGCATTAGATCGGAACAGAAACGCTTAAAATCGAAAGGAAAAGCAAACCTGAATGCCGCTCGGCACAGGCACACCAAGCGTCATATTGTAAGCAACTCATGATGAGACTTCACATAGAAAGTTTGTAAAAATGTAGGAGATCAATACGATTAGCCGCGGGATTGATCGTGTAATTGCTGCCGCAGCGAGCGAGCGTGAAGCGAGTGAGTAAGGCAGCAGTACTAATAATTATTTGTGTAGTGGAGCCGTTTTTTCTTTTGGCGCATTGTCAGAGCAATGCATTGTGGTCGTGCGCCGTGACACACCAACGATATGCGCGGTCTTCCGCACGTGGCTTTCTATTCGTTTGGGCGTGAAGGTGTGTATAATTTTACTGCTTTTATTTTGCATTTTCACGTGAATGTTGGCCTTATTCGTACTTAGAATCTGTTGTTATTGCCATCCTACAGCGAGTGTAAATAAATTGTGATCGCCTTCGTTTGTATTTATACCACCATTCCTTCAGCACTCCTCACTGATTAGTCTTGTGTTTCGATGTGAAGTTACAAAATGTGTTTTGTTGTTTTGTAACTCGATTTGTATTAATACCACCATTCCTTCAGTACTCCTTACTGGAGGGTCTGAATGGGGTTAACTGACTACTGACAAACGGCCTTAAAAATAACTGACAACTGACAAATGACGATATTTTTACTGACAACTGACAACCGAAACATAACTGACAACTGACAAATTTGGATTTTGTGGGTCAAACTTTGTAAATTTTCTTTAGTAATGATTAACTAGAGCTAACTGACAACTGACAAATGGCCAAAATTTTAACTGACAACTGACATTCAGACCCTCTTACTGATTAGTCTCGTGTTTTGATGTGAAGTTACAAAATGTGTTTTGTTGTTTTGTAACTCGATTTGTATTAATACCACCATTCCTTCAGTACTCCTTACTGATTAGTCTCGTGTTTTGATGCACATTTTGTAACTCGATTTGTATTTATACCACCATTCCTTCAGTGCTCCTCACTGATTAGGGACGGACCATTAGATTATTGATGGAGGGGTTGCGTGAATTTTAGTTGCTCGATATATTTTTTTCTGATTCTAGCCCTTCACGATATTTTTTTCTGAACTTACCTAAAGAGTTTTTCAGTTATATTAATGCAATATATTTTGTACCAACAATCCTATAATTTTTGTTAGCGTGACTGTTTTTTTACATTGCACGCACTCCCGCTCACTCAAGTAGCATTCCTGGTTGGGCCTTAAAGAAAGCCACATAATTTATTTAATGGCAAATGCCAAAACAAAGCATGGATATTCTGTGGCTGACAAACGGCTAAGAGAAAAAGGAGAAAAGGACAGTCAAAGTAACAAAAGCAAGAAATCACCACATAGAGATCAGCCCTCTATCAGCAGAAGTGATGAAACACAAAGTGGTACCAAAAACCTATCATTACCATTTATATTTCATATAAATATTTCAACTTGATCTATTTTTTTTGATCAAAATGTTACTGTTGCATTAAGATTACCAGCAGAAGTACTAGAATTAGAACCGAGCCCTACAGTAAAAAAATGATGCTTATTAATAAGTCGTAGCGCCCCCAATATTTTCAAATGTTATATTTTATGTCGAATACTGGGAGCCGGCGCGGGGTTTAAGTATCGACGAATTCATTGGGATAGCTCGGCCTATACATGTGTCAGTATTAGTCGCGAACTTCAGTTTAAATTGACCCATTTATACCGGAACCGTTCGCTGCTTAGCTAAGCGGTGCGGCTAACTTCCTCTCGTATAAATGGCCCTATTATTGCTACCCTATTCCAGATTCAAGGAGAAATCTCCCCTTCAGATAAAAAAAAAAATCGGTACCCTGTTACAGACCAAAAACGGTTCGATATAGCGATTTATATACGTAATCGATCTTGCGCGAGAGAATGTATAAAATACACTAAAAAAAACTGACAAATTAAGATATTAAACGTTGCATTTGACGGGATTTCATGAGTCGCTATGAGAGATTTAATTGTATAAAGGAACATTTTATACCGCAACAGAAAGGAATATTACTATACCGCAACCCCTCCCCCCCCCCCCCCCCCCCCAATCGATAATCTAATGGTCCGTCCCTTAGTCTCGTGTTTCGATGTGAAGTCATGCGACTAAGTTGGCGACTCCATGCGTCACATGCGTCACTCCATGCGTTAGTATAGTTTGATAGTTAGGGTCGGAGATAATGACTATTTTCCAAAGGGCAAGATCTCTCAGGACTCTTATCAACATGATTAACAATACATTATTTTCTTCTATTACCTTCGATAAAGTCAAATCAACATACAGTAGTTACAATTTGAAAAGTATCTCTATAAGAGTTCATTTTTGGTGTTTATACACTTCATCGGGCTCCAATATATGCATGAATGTCGGGAGTTGGTATATTCAGGGAATTTACTGGGAAATTATTGATATATTGGGGCAAACTGAAAATAAATCGGGACGTTTGATAAAATATGCCACTGCTCAAACAGGCTAAAGGCAGGATAACCCCAAAGCTACACAATATATTCATCTAACACACATCATACTTTTCCTGCCAAAGCGCTACTGTGGGTTTTCTTCTAATACATTTCCTTAATTGAGCGGCATCATTCACTACCTATTAGGTATATACTAGTTTAACTTAGTCGTGAAAAAGTCAATAGACTAAAAAGTATTAGTATAAACCAACTTGTGGACTATTACAAATACTGCATTCTGATTGGCTACCCTACTATAGGTCTATTTGTGATAGCCCATAGTAAAGAAAAACGCACACATTTTCACGAAATATTTTTTTTTTAAACTTCAATTTGTTTCTTTCTATTATTTTCTACTGTCCGACTAGTTAGTTTATACTAAAACAATTAGACCTCGCCCTCATGGGCTACGCCAGTTAAATAGCCCATTCGGCTGCGCCACGAGGGCTATTGACTCGTAACCCATTTGGGCTGCGGGTCTAATTGTTAAATAGACCAACGTATGCGCTATGACGTCATTTGACACTAGTCTACCAGAATCATTTGGCTGATTCTTTGGTGCCCTAATTGCTGCCGCAGCGAGCGAGCCTGAAGCGAGCGAGCAAGGCAGCAGTACTAATCTGTACGCGGGTCCAAATCTCGATTTCTTTTTTTTACCACAATGCATCACTTCTATTGTCTTTTTTTACCACACTGCTTTGCACGGATCTGATCGTCACGTGACATTACACGAGGTGGAATCTGCATTGTTTGAGCTAACTACGTTCAACCATTCTTTAATGCATTTCATGTGTATGCAATCCTTGTGTAATCATGAATTTGTTGAAGTGTAGACGTGTAGGCGAACTCTTTCTAACTCTGTGTGAACTATCAGTTTCCAAAGAGCAAGATCTCTCCTGTTATCAATATGGTGAGCAGCAAATAATTTTCTTTTATTGGCTTCGATAAAGTCAAGCAGCCGGTTCAAAACACAATTACATTCTCAATTACTAAATAAATAACAGTTGATTTCCGGTGTTTAAACTTCACCGGGGAGAGCATCAGTTTGTTGTGCCGGGAATCTTAAGAAAATGTCAGGAATTGGTATGCTCAGGGAATTTTATCGGGAGATCGTTGATATGTCGGGACAAAATGAAAATAAATCGCGACAACTTTTGAGTTACACACCACAGCTCAAACAGGATTCAGTCGCACGATAGCCACAAAACTACAAAATATATTCATTTATCACCAGAAGTCTTCTGTTTATCACCCAGTAATCTATTTTTCCTGCCAAAGTGCTACTGTAGGTTCTCTTCTAATACACTTCCTTAACTGAGCAGAGCAGCATTCACTACCTGTTAGGTATACTAGTTTAGACCATTGTTTTGGTATTCTGAGAGAAATTTTGAAATCCGAATAAGAAAAAGAACTCGAAAAGGATTCTGGTCGTTGTAAATGAAATGACGTCATATCGCATACAGCCAATCACAGTGAGATAGCGTGATGGAAGATACAGGTGAAGGGAACACATTGGACTTGTAGATTTCCAGGGCTTTATTTGTCTGAGATCTCAAAGGCTCCGACTCTTTTTTAACATTGGTGAACTGAAACAAATTTGACTATTTACAAGGTATTAAGCTGAGCTCCAAGACTCCCTCAATCCGTATGGCTGTACCTCCGGGGTTAGATTCTGATTTAAAATAGCCTGCAGAACAGGCGCTTTGAGGAGAGACACAAAAACGTACGTCTTGCGAGTGAAGCCGTGAGTTCGTTCCGGTGCGAGCTGCCTGTCTTTCTTTGCGTTGAAATAACACGCAGGGCCTGTTTCACAGGCTAGATATACAAGAACGTCAAGACTCTCAATCTGCGTGTTTTCACAGTGACTCTATAGGAAAGAACACCTGCCAAACTAGGTAATTCCACAGAAAATTGCACGAGAAAACCGATATCGCCCTAGTCGCGAAGACGAATCGCATAGTCGAATCGCATAGTCGAATCGCATAGTCCGATGAATGACTTGATGATTTATTACTTTTGTTAATAATTTGCTATAAGTAGTGTACATAGCCAACCAGCGTCGGATTTTGCAAACCAGAGGCGGATCCAGGGGGTGGGTGTAGGGGGTTGCAACCCCTCCTGACTCCTGGAGATCACTGTAAACTGAGAATATTTTGCATCCCCCCCCCCTCCCCCCAATGACTCGCGCCACCCTCCTTTCACAAAATCCAAATCCGAGATCTATCCCTGCAATACGTACTAGTGCGATTCAGCTGTGACTAGGCGATTCTTTCCCTGGAGGAAAGGTTGTATTGTTCTATTAATTACTCATTTACAATAACAGTCTATATCCGTTACAGTACAATATCTGGCTTCAAAGTCAATAGGGATCTTCCAGTTTTTCAACTCTAATTCCTCTAACAAAGGCCACATTAATTACAATGCATGTACCACTATGCCCTGTTGTGACAGAAAATGAGAACACAATCTTGCCCTTGCCAATAACGTTTTCACTCTTGTCTTCAGATTGGTCTCTCTCTGTATGATGAGAAAGGTGCTGGTATTGTCAAGAAGCTTGTTGACAAAGCCAGTGAGAGAGGAGTGCAGCTATATTTTCCTGTAGACTTTGTTACAGCCAATAAATTTGCCGAGGATGCCGAGGTTAGCTTGCCCCTAACTACCATTTAACGGTTTTTTCCGACATTTTGAATGTGTATTCCATTTAAAGGAAACGTGGAAATTTCTAAAGTTTGCAGCTCTGGCATGTAGTGAATTGCTGGTTGTCACTCAATCCCCAGAGATTCAAATGACAAAGGGCATGGCGGCCATGTTGGTGCCCCAGGCCCCAACAAAAGAAGCTAACGAGGAATCTATTTTTAAGGGCACCAACATGGCGGCTATGACGTCAAGTGAAAGCCAGCAATATTTACCCAAACCATAGTTAATAGAGTGGAATGGTTATGAAACCCAGCGACCTCCTTTGTTATATGTCTTTGTTATCTTTTTTCAACCATTACCGTGCACAAAACACAATAGAAATTCCAATGTGTTAATCAATCAGCCAATAGAAACGCCGTGCGAGTTCAGTCGTTCAGGGGCGGCTAATGAACTATGACCGTGCACAATCTTTTGTCTTACACCCTTCCAACATGAATCTCAGCGACTTTGTTAGCCTCTTTGAAGTTTGCCGGGTTTCATAACCATTCCACTCTATTAACTATGCCCAAACCACCTCATATTTCCTAGTATGCATGTGTCACAAGTGTATGAAGTTAGGTAATTACTTTCCTACTGTTCATATGAGAACGTTTCAAAATCTTACAGGTTCCTTTGTAATTAAGTCGTTATATATATACAGCAATTGTATAGAAACCAACATTTGTTTTATGTTTGGAAGAGCAACTCAATCCAGATAAAATTTAACCAATTTATTGACACTTGTAATATCTAAACTGATAATTTGATGCTCTTGTGTTGAATACTCACTAAATGTAAGACTGGTCCAAAACTCTAAAATTTCCACGTTTTCTTGTACATTGTGTAAATCGAACACTTTTGTACCTCATTCAAAATTTCGGGGGGGGGGGGGGGGGGGGACGCGAACGGTCTATTAAGCTGCGAACTTGAGGTTTCTATTATACAAATAGAGTGTGTCCGTCAAGGAACTATCGGCTGATAGTTGCCCGCGGAAATTTGATGTTCTTAAAACAAATATAAGAGAACGCAGTTCGAGGGCTTATATGCTAGTTTTAAGAACATCAAATTTCCAAGGGAAACTATCAGCCGTTATAGTTTACCACAAAATTTTGGTGCGCGCTCATTGGCTAAAAGCGATCACGTGACGTGATAGTTGTCGTCCGAGGATGAAAATTATCAGGCGATAGTGCCCGCTGAGAGCGGAAGACGATTTTGTGATGAACAATAACGACAAATAGACTGTGTTTGTCTCGGAACTATCGACTGATAGTTTCCCTTGGAAATTTGATGTTCTTAAAACTAGCATATAAGCCATCGAACGTCGTTCTCGGGCTTATATTTGTTTTAAGAACATCAAATTTCGAGTGGCGAGTGGCGCAACTATCAAAGTCGATAGAAACTAGAGGTGAGAAGTCAATGGTTTTAGCATAACCAAGCCACCCTTCTATTAAAAGTTAACATTCTCAAAAAGCATTCTTCTAAGTGATTTTTATCTGCAGCGCGCATGGTCGACTATTTAACAATGTAGACTGCAAGCTCGAGGTTTCTCTCGGTGGACTAGGGACGCAACCAATCAGATTGCGAGTTTGCCGATTGTCGCCGACTTAATTGTTATGCTAAAGTGTGATATATTACAGGGACGGCACAGCCGGGGGGACACTTTTTTGCCCAAATTTTTTTTTGCCTAGTTACTTTTCAGTCGGTTTAAGACTGGCTCAATGACAATTTTTAGGTCCTCCCTTCTCCCCAAACTTGAAATTTCGCTTCGCCGTCCCTAAATTATCTATTATAAAGAATATATATTATGTAGTAGTGAACACGTTATACATAATAGACATATGTCTATGTCTATTATGTATAACGTGTTCACTAACACGAACAATGTTTTACTGCCTAAAGGTTGGTAGTGCGACAGTAGAATCAGGAATTCCCAAAGAATGGATGGTAAGTTGTGATTAAATTGCTACAAGAAATACTTGTCCAGAAATTCTGCCCAGTACGTAGAAATGCAGTACTTGTCGATTCTATTGTTCTTTCCTAAAGCCTGGCTCACATTAGTGATGCATACATACATACATACTTTATTTATACACGTAAGAAACCATCAGTAATAGCATAACATTAAAAGTAAAATTTTAAAATCGTAAAAAGAATGCCTACTGCTTTACATGTTTGACGTGTCTTATAAGATTGTGATTACAATAGTGTATGTTTACGTAGTTTAGTTCTAAAAATATTAATTGTATCAGATAATCTGATATCCTCAGGCAATGAATTCCAAAGTTCAGCCCCGTTGTAGCAAATTCGTTTTTTGCCAAAGTTAGTCCGGGGTTGTGGCATAGATATTTTGGAACTCGCACCTCTCAGATCATATTTTAGGGCCGAGTTTCGTCTTTCAAACTTTTTAGTTAGATATGTGGGAGCCAGACCGTGCAGGGCTTTGTACATTAGGATAGCCTTTTGGGTGGCTCTCCGACTGTCGAGCCTTTTCCAACTGAGGGTTTCCAAGAGATCATCGATATGAGTTTGGAATGGGAGATTTGTCAGTATGCGGGCTGCACGATTTTGTAGTTTCTGAAGTTTGTCTGCCAAACCTTTGTTTAAGTTACCCCAGACGCAACTACAGTAGTCAAAATGAGATTGAACTAGGGATTTGTATACACTCATCAGTGCCGAGTATGGAATGAACGGTCTTAGGCGTTTAAGGGCACCAAGGCCAGACGATATTTTGTTTTTTTGTTTTTTGTTTTTTGTAAGCTTTTCTATATGAGTGTTCCAAGACAGCGAATCGTCAAGGTGTATTCCGAGATACTTAACCGACGACACCCTTTTGATATCCCCATCCCCAACAGAAAACACCATATCCGAAGGAAGACCTTGTAGCTTTTGCTTGGAGCCTATAAGCATGATCTCTGTCTTAGATGTGTTCAGTGTAAGCTTATTGGCACCAAGCCATTTGCTCACCTCTTCAAGATTTTCAATAACTGAGTGTTGGATCTGGTCATGTTCGGTTCCGGTGGTGGTGAGGATCGTGTCGTCAGCGTACATTCGAGTAGTTGCATTGGGTAAGCATTTAGGCAAATCGTTAATATAAATTAAAAACAATAGTGGTCCCAAGATAGAACCTTGGGGGACGCCACATGTTACGGCTTTGGTACTAGAGAACTTACCATTAACGTGGCAATTTTGTTGTCTATTATATAGATATGTTCGAAACCACTGTAGTGATACACCCTTAATTCCATACGATGAAAGCTTTTGTAAGAGTATTTGATGATCTACAGTGTCAAAGGCTTTTTGGAGATCTAGAAATGTGACAGCGTTAATAAGCCCTTTATCAATATTTCCGTACCAATCATCGGTCGCCTCTAGCAACGCCGTAACTGTTGAGTGTAGCTCCCGGAATCCGGATTGACATTCCGTTAAGAGATTGTTTGACTGAAAATAATCGTAAAGTTGGTCAAAAATTAAACGTTCAAAGACCTTTGAAATAGCCGGAATAACAGAAATTGGTCTGTAGTTGTTCGGATCCGATCTGCTGTTTTTTTTTGAAAATAGCAGTTACTCTTGCTAGCTTCCACTCGTTCGGGAAGATTCCTGATCTAATAGAGGTGTTAAAAATATCCGTAATAGAATTACATATTATGTCAGAGGCTTCTTTAAGAATTTTGCATGAAATGTTATCGAGGCCGGTTGCTTTGGTAACACATAACTTTTTTAGATTATTTAAGACTTCTGCGCTACCAACCGGTTTTATTTCAAAGGTACTATTTACTCTATCAAGATAAGTTTTAAACGATATTCTGCTATTAGGAATGGCATCAGCTAGTTTTGGACCAATATTAGTAAAGTGGTCATTCATAGCCTCAGAAATATCTTGAGAATCGGTTAGAAGACTGTTGTTGTACTTAAGCTCATTGATAACAGTCGCGGGCGACTTCCTCGAGGTTAATTCGTTCACGATTTTCCACATTCTAGATTGGTCGCGACCGTTTGTATCATTTATACAAGTATTGTAGTAATCTGCCTTGGCCTTTCGAATGTGGTTATTGACGATATTCCGAGCGTTTTTATAAGCCAACCAGTCATCAGATCGGTTTGATTTAATGGAATGTGCCTTAAGCTTATCCCGATTATACATCTCTAACTTAAGATCGTGGTTAATCCAGGGACTACTCTTAGGTCTAACTCTTCGTCGTTTTGTGGGAGCATGTTTGTCGACAATGTTTAGAAACGTTGATTTCCATGTTGTCCACATGGCATTAGGATCTGCCGTTGCATATATCGCATCCCATGACTGGTTGTTGAGATCAGTACGGAATGCAGAGGAGCTGAATTTAGAAAAGTCACGGTACTCAACGAACCGGTGACCAGCCCTCGAATTAGTTGTTAATTTACGATATGCATAGACTAAGTTGTGATCACTAATGCCAAGTGTTAACACCCCAGAACAGCTAATTATTTCCGGGGCATTAGTGATCACGTGATCGATGAGGGTGCTAGAATGTTCAGTGACTCGTGTTTTCTCAGTAATAATTTGGCTTAACCCGTAGATACCATTGATACGCGTTAGGGCTTTTGAGGGGCAACTTAAATTTGGTATCGACAGATCGCAATTTGTGTCGCCCAAGAGAAATAAATCTTTGCCTTCGGCATCAATAATACCTACTAGCGACTCGTATTGATCAAATATGTCTAGGTTCGAGGAGGGCGGTCTGTACCAAGTTCCGATAATATACGATTTGCTTCGGGGTTTACGTATCTCAATGCAAATATTCTCGAGCTGGGTGACATTTAAGTCAATGCGAGTCGTGTAATTAATCGTTGATCTTATATAAATACAGACTCCGCCCCCAGAGCGATTACGGTCACGACGAACTATTTCGTAACCGGGTATATTTAGCTCATTGTCACTAATGATATCATCGATTTTAGTTTCGTTAATAGCAAGAATATCTAGTTTTTTATCGCTCATGAAAACCCTGAGTTCATCGATATGGGCTAGCAAACTATTAATATTTAGACAAGCCATTTTAAATCCTCTTGCTTCCGGGAGAAGATTTAACTCAGCTCGTAACTCGGGGATATGTGTATCGCAATGAGTGCTAGTCCGCATGCCGTCAGGAATGCATTGCCTGGGAATATCTATTCAATTACTATTAATATGGTCACTAAAATTGGAAGCAAGGATATTAGAGCCTTCGGCGTTTAGGTGGAGGCCGCCCTTATTTAGATGACGCTTGGTGATTTTGTCATGAGAGATGAATGACCAGCCTTCTGATCTGCAGCGTTGCTTAAGCAGCTTGTTGACATCTTTGATCTTTATATTCAGCTCTTCTTCCTTCCTGGGAAGCAACGCAGAAATTGACACTGTAGTTCTTGCACAGCTATCCTCGACTTGGCTAGCTAGGGAAACTATCGAATCTGCTAGGTCATCCGGTCCCTTCATAGTTTTCAAATCATTTGTTCCTATATGAACAATGAAGTGTTCCGGTTCTCTGCGGAGTAACGGCTTGATGTAGTCGTTCATGTCATTTACTGTAGCTCCCGAGAATGGCTTGACAATTACTTTAGATGTATCAGCTGATAGCTCCCATCCTCGAGTATGTTGGATGATCGAATCTCCTGCGATAACCGTTATAGGTTTCCGGTCTTTATTTGGATTTTTGTCAACATTCCGCGGTGTTGTTCTTTCATGGCGGCTGGCTGCCCTTGGCTGTTTATGTTTTTGTAGAGTAGGACGACTAGCACGCTGATAGGCGTTTTCTTCGTGTAATATGCCAGGCGTCATTGAATCTCTGTTGTTTGACGAGTTTCTGTTTGTATTTGCCTTCGCATCAGCGGCCTCTCTATTGTTTTTCCGCCGGGTAACCTTGGTCCATGATTGGCTATCTGCTTCGTTGTTGTCGCTGGGTTTGTGCGAAGGTGACGACTCTCTTTGATTATTTGCTAAGATTTGAATAGCCTTATTTAGAGAGTCTTTTTCTTCTTGTAGATGTAAATTTTTGTTGGTAATTTCGTTAAATTTAGCTCGCATGTGGGAAATTTCCGATTTTAAATCATCATTCTCACTTTGTAGCTTTTTAACTCTCTCCGTTAGATAGGCATTATTTTCTGAAGACGATTGGCCCGTTAAGTCATCTAATTTGGCCCAGTACAACTCGTGCACACTCCCTAGATGAGCTTCCGCTCTTGGAGCAAACAAAAAAGGGTTCTCCCCTCGTGTAGGCAGACATGAATTACTACCAAATTGTACTGTGTTCTATTGTATTGTGTTAATTCTACTTTATTTTGATAGCAATTCATGTGTTGCCTACATGAAGGGACCACCCCAAAAAGATAAAATTATAAAAACATACTTAGACGCAGTAATGCATGGATCATTAGATCAGATTTCGTACTGGTATGAGCGGGACAAACTACGGCATGTCCGTAGCCTTACCCAAACCCTGTAATTTGATTGGATCAGCTGGGCAAAAACAATAGGGAAACCATTTCAACGTCACGGCATGCCGTACGGTAACCGTGCTGCAGTCAGTGCCTTAGTTTGTCCGAAATCTTCTCTATTAATTACGACACATCTTGCGCTTATACTTACATCGCTAGTGTGAACCAAGGATCAATTCGATTAAACTTTTACACGTGTACTCAGGGTCCGAAATTGCGCCTTATTTTAGAGTTAGTCGCCAGCTGGCGACTTACCTAAAGTCTTAACAATGTTTTCACACTGTCCCGAAGTCACACGATGTTCTAAGTAAATTTAGCCAATAAAACATGCCAGCAAATGTTCTTTGTCGCATGTCGCTCGAAATGTGGCGATCACAATTGGTCTTTGGGCGACTAAACATTTTTGGCTAGTCGCCAGTCGGCGCCTACGTGAAAAAGTTAATTTCGGACCCTGGACTACTTTACCAGTCTGGCCATCGTTTAAATGCTGGAAAACAATTATGATCCGACTCGTAAATGCATGTGTAAAAGTTTAATTGTATTGGCCTCAGGCTTTAAAAGCTTGCAAAATATGGCAGAGCGTGTAAGAATAAATTGACTCGGAACATTATTAATCACCAAGTTAACATGATATAGAGTAGATTTCGTATGAGTGGGACAAACTACAGCACAGACTACAGCACGGTTACTGTACGGCATGCCGTGACATTGAAATGGTTTCCCTATTGTTTTTGTCCTGTTGATCCAATCAAATTACAGAAATACGGCACAGCACGGTTACGGCAAGGCTACGGACATGCCGTAGTTTGTCCCACTCATACGAAATCGGTTCTATTAAAGGAGCTGCATGTATCACGGTGATGGACACGCCTTTATGTTCCGGGCCGGAACTAAATTATTTTCAGTAGTTTCATATAAACTGACTTTCCTAGCACACGTGTGGGATGGATGAAATCAAAGTAAATGTGCAAATATGGTTAACAAACTGTGTGTAGATCTAGTCTTCATGGAAAATATTGCATATCCTTTCAATCAAGCATTAAGGGAGAGACTTTAAAGTGCATATAAGCCCTGGCCAGTTATACTTTTTTTTACAGCTTAGACCTTAAAAGGTAGGGGGAAAATTCCGAAATTTTTAAATAAAAATGTTTTCATTATGTTTTTTAGCGACGGAACTTCCAAATGTAGAGCAATTTCCGCGCATGTTCGGGGACTGGGACGAGAAAACGTGACGTCATCAACAGAACTCGTCTCTTCGCCAGTTGTCTTCGCGGGTATAAAGCGTTGGCTTATTTGGAAAATAATTGAATAGATAACCGAGAAAGATGATAATATCGCGCTAAACGTTTCGGAGAGCTTTATTCGGCAAGCCTTTAATGCGATGGCGCATCGAGCGTGTTCTGGTGTTGACGTCAAAACTAGACCCAGTGCGCTTGATTTTCGTCCACAGGCAACCCAAGACACGTTTTGGGGTAACTTTGAACGGCCAATACACCATAACAAATCAATCAAATCAACTTTTTATTCCAGAATCCCTTTGTCTATGGCCTCTTCGTAAGAAATGTAATTAGCCAAGGCTTATATGCACTTTAACTGTTTGAAGCCAATATAAAACAGCACGTACCATGACACAGCGCCTTTAAGTAGAGAAATGGAATCAAGATGGTTACGTGAAAAAGGCGAATGCGTGTCATATTTTGTCCATTTTTTTGTATTCATGCACATACAGGGACTGGACGCTGGCCCCAAGAGCATTGTAATATTCAAGGAGGTAATAGCAAGGGCCAAGACAATAGTCTGGAATGGGTAGGTGGACTGGCTAGAGGATTTATTGTCAGTCATTGCTCTTCCTTCAGATCAGGTTCAAACAGGAGCCCATTACCAGGGGCGTCCATGTCCCAACTTAGTCTGTAGTCAGCACATTCCCGCGAAGAATATGAGAAGCTTTGTAACCAGTTATTTTATGCAATATTGTACTAGGCAAACTGGGGTTTTATCACGTCGTGGGTCCCAGGAGAATAAAAAGCTTTGTTTTTGCCAGGTAACCTCGTTCTGAAACTGCACCGGTGTGAGGGACACAACCTATTGTTTCTAACCAATGTAGCCGCCGCGTAATTAAACTGACCCCATGCTTCCTAATGATTTGACAAGAGATATTATCGGAGGGTGTATGGGATTTATTCACCTCGGGTGTTCTAATAATACTGGTATGTAATCAACTAAAGTCGATTGAGGTATGCTAACCGCCGTGGAAAGCGAGTAGCAGTTGACGTTTCGAGCGTTAGCCCTTCGTCATATGTTCTAATAATAGTTTGATTCTAAAAATAGCCTGATCTGGAAACACGCTGGTTCAAAGCATTAAACTCGTGTAAACATGAGTCTGTTTTACCTGGTTCAAAGCATTAGACTAGTGTAACCACGAGTCTCTCTTACCAGTCCTGTAGGTGTGTTTGAGTTCGCTAAATTTGAAGTTGGCACTAAAATGGTGATGGATGCCGTGGTGGAGGCAACCAAAAACGGCGCTACTACTATTATTGGTAAGTAGGTCACATGACTAGACTGTCACCCAGTAAGCCTTAAAGTGCCACTACGATGATGAAATTCGCCACTTCTTTTGGCACTTTTTTGTCTTCCAAAAGCACACGCAGTGGCGAAAATATCCAAATCAGTGAAAAATATTCCCAAAGGATCAAATTAAACTATGAATTTTGCGGAGAGTTTACAGTCAAAATCGCGTCCGGCATTACTGAAGTGTGTTCCAAATAGTTCGCGATTCTCGTTCAGCGGTTTTGCTGTCGTGACGTCATTTTCTCAACACGTCGCTCTTTTAAAGTGCCACTACGACGAAAATTTACCATTTCGATTTGCCACTTTTTCAGTGTCTATAGGTCAATCAGTATTAGAAATATCCGAAATAGTAAAAAATATTCCCAAATGGGCATCTTAAACCACAAATTTTAGGAGAGTTTACCGGTAAAATCCTGTCCGCCATTGCTGGAAGCCGTGCCCTTTGTTCAGCTTTAAACAAAGGTTTATTCACCGGAAGTGATGTCATACACTTAACACGACAACCTCGTGGCGCGAAATAGCGTGCATAAAAAAGTAGCCAACCTCGCAAAGATAAATATAACTTTCTTCTTATGTACGTGAAGACGTTTTTAGTAGAAATATGCCTCCAGGCGTTGTGTTCTGCAGGCGAGCGTTAAGTGTATGACATCATTTCCGGTGAATAAACCTTTGTTTAAAGCTGAACAAAGGGCACGGCTTCCAGTAATGGCGGACGTGTAGATTCAATATTCGGAGCTAAAAAAATAAGACTTCCTGTCGTTGTATCGAAAAACAATTTGAACTGGTAATAATATATGAACTCTACTTTATGAATATGCAAAAACATTGATATGTCAAAATTTGATCGTAGGGGCACTTTAAGTAATGCAAGATAGCATGAACGGCAAAGGAATGTAAAATGTGCTAATTTTCTCTTCTTCTTTCTCGTAATTTCATTGGTTGACACTCGATAATTTTTGAAGTTTGAATATATTCTTAATCAAACTAACTATGGTTTAACTTCGAAGAACATCGTATGTAGGAAAAGTTCTCAAATTTGCGATTGAAAGATCTTTTGTTTTCACCCCTTCCGATTGGCTGGATGGTGGCTTCTTTTTTAGTTTTCACAGAAAAAAAGAGCCAATAACATAACAAATAACTTATTTTCTGGGTTAGTTTGGACTGCACTTATTGTTTGGACTGCACTTATTAAGGCATATTCAAGTTCTTAGCTGAATCATTACTTAGCTGAATCATTTCTTAAAGGCATATTTATATTCTAAAAAATATTTATATTCTTTCTGTTGTGGAAAAATAGTAAAACATTGTACTTTACTTAGTGTGAAAAGCCCTGCATGTTGGGGAGTTCAGTAAAATGACGTCACTTCCGCTGAAAGTTCGGGTAATGACGGACATAAAAACTCAAGATTAGGACCCCAGAAAATAGTACTTCCCGTCGTCATATTGAAAAACGGTTTGGACAGGAAAAAATATGGCAACTTTACTTTACAAATACGCATTTAAAACTCACTATCAACATTTGATCGTAAGGGCACTTAAAACTTGGGAGATTAATTGTATTTGATAAGTGTGATGCGAGAATTTCCGCATGCCGCCATCTTGGACCTTATCCACGTCATACGGGGCCGACCGCGTGACGTCATAAGATCCAATCTGGTGGCGTGAGAATTCGATTTGGGAGCTTTATGGACATAACTATTGGTCCACAAGTGACAGAGTGTACAATTTACAGATGCAGGCAGCTATAAGAACCATTTAAAGTGTATATGAATTAAAAATATTTTATTTTATTAAAGTTTAGTATTCCCTTGATCATTTTGTGTAATTAAAAATAAAATTGGAGAGCGCAAACAAGATTCTTTTTCGTGCGACAATTTTTATACCGTTAAAGATATGCTAATCACATGCGTGACGTCAGTTGATTTTCACGTCTGTCTTCGTAAATACTACAACACAGTGCGTTTGTCTAATTTTCATTCTAACTATGTCTTACTAGAGGGGCCTTGCCATCTGTCATATTTTATTCTGAAGGAAACCGTCGGCCATATTTTTACTTTTATGAATATAAATATTTTTTTATGAATATAGTTATTTATATTCATAACTAATGTCACGCATGTGATTAACATATCTTTAACAGCATAAACATTGTCGCATGATATTCCTGACTTTTAATAGACACGAAAAAGAATAATGTTTGCACAAAATGACTAAAATGTAATAATAAATTAACAATTTTAAATTCATATGCACTTTAAGAGCAAACATTGTTTTTTCAGTAGAGCTTCCCTTTTTTAATAAGAGAACTTTAGTTTTCAATTAGAAATAGAGCAGAAATGACATTGGTATATAATGTTAATCTACGTAGAATTCTGATGACTATGAAATTAATTCACATGTTCATCAGCCTTCTGGAGAAGTCTGTTAATGTGCATGTTGTCTGTACAGTTCCTTAACTATACAATGTACCCCTCTGTTAACGATATCTTTCAGGTGGTGGAGATACAGCAACTTGTGCTGCTAAATGGGGAACCGAAGACAAAGTTAGCCATGTTAGCACTGGAGGTGGGGCAAGCCTGGAACTACTCGAGGGTAAGCAATGACAACACATTCTCCCCGTTAAACAACTATCCTTAAATGGCAAACACTCTAGAAACAACCGAGGGCGATAATCGTTAATTCTAATGACATTCTTAAAACCAGTCGAGGATAAAGATACACATTTAACACATTCCGAACGGCGGTAGACCGGCTTAGTGTAGTAGTGACGACGTCTGCACTACACTGCACTACACACAAAGGTGTTCGAGCCCGAGTAGGAGCGCTCAAAAAAAATTCTCTCCCTGTTTACCTGTGAAACCTAGCTCAAGGTGAGTGAGAACCCGTCGCCGGTTTACCCGTGAACTCGTCCGGTGGTTCGGGTTAGGATTTACCATTTAAAGCGTGTTTCCATTTAAGGATAGTTGTTAATTCAACGGGGATACTGCGTTAGCCTGCTGTGCAGAAGATTTTTTTCGGTTGGGGCTAGATTCCATCCGCCAGAAGGACGCAATCCCAAAATGCACTGCACTAAAATACTTCATTGAGAGCAGGAACTGGTGTCTAATGAAGTAACGCCTGCTAATCAAACAGCATGCAGTATAAAAGTTTCAGTTTGAGTCTTCGTGGAGCCGATTTTTTTTATATAGTTGAGGGAAGCGTAAATTAAAGTTCGCCTAAATTTCCAAGTGCCGCTTTAGTTTGTACCCTAGAAATATAACATTGAGAAAATTGCAATTCGACCTTCTGGCGGATGGAATCTAGCCGCGACCAATTTGTTTCACTCACAAATGTAACGTCTCCTTAGTTTCCAATATGCACATTGTGTTATGGACCAATCAGAATTTACCTTCCATATCCTGGAAAGTGACGTAATGTTACATTTGCTATTGACGTCGCATGCCAATTCAAAAAATTCTAACGATGGCTTGCATATTGGAAACTAATTAAGCGCTCGGGTAAGCAGATGTTATTTTTTCTTCGAATTTATGAGTGAAAAAATACGTCTGCATAGCAGGCTAAGACTGCGTTGGCAATGACCTATTTGCCACCCAGACCATTCGATGCTTGGCCACTTTGGAAACGAGTAGCGACTGGGACAGACATTTTTTTTAAATCGCGTTATTGATTTTTCTGTTTTTTCATTGTAGGTAAAACCCTTCCCGGAGTAGCTGCCTTGTCGCCACTGTCGAATATTTAACTTGCAAGACAGCTCCCCGCCCATGGTCACAATGAGTCTGTCAGTGATGTGAGGAGTTTGAATGTAAATCATCCGTTAGACAATGGCCGGTACTGTGTGCACTCGGAGTGGCCAAGATGGTTAATTATAGTAGATGAATAAAAAATTTGACCAGTTTTACTAGCTAGACACAGTGATAATATACCCAAGTTTCAAGAATAAAATATACACCCAAGGATGGTTATTTAACAGATTGTAGTCAGAGTTTTGTGTGTTTTATCTCCGTTCCAGGATACTTGGTGGCAAAACATATCTGACTCGTACGAGATCGGTAGTGTTATTAGCAAAACCTGTTTGTGAATGCTATTTCTACCTCCAATCGATTGTCGATCTTTCTAACCTTCCCATGGGATCACGAGCTCCACTCATTCGTTAATATCAGCACGTGACTGTCGCGATGAGAAGTCCCTGGAAAACGTCAAGTGAACTATTATTGGCTACGGCCTTGCTGCCCAGAGCTTCAAGAAAGGGCTCACCAACCCAGCAAGTTCAGGCTCTTCGTGGTTACTATTTTCATGGCGTATAAATATTTCGTGTATGTGCAGTGCCACCCGCGTCTTCTTCTGCTTGTCGTTTTCGTGTTTTCACCACATCAGCGATAGACAGAATATAGGACAAGGTGTGTGAATTGCCAGAACATCTGTTGACGGTAAAGGTAAACATTTTTATTGCCGTTAATAATGTGTGAACTTTGTTTAAGTAATGGTCCAGATAAGAACTGTAGTAGAATCCATTGTTCTGCGGCAATGAGCCTCCCTCACATACGATTTTGCTTGAATATGCCTTAGTAGGTGTCTACAGTCCAAACTACATCTCGAAAATAAATATTTGTTTATGTTATTGGCTCTTTTCTGTGAAAACTCCAGACAAGCCACCATCCAGCCAATCGGATATAGAGAAAACAAAAGATTTTTCAATCGCAAATTTGAGAACTTTCCCCACACACGATATTCTTCGAAATTAAACCATAGTTAGTTTGATCAAAAATAAATTCAAACCAAAAAAATATCGAATAATAATGCATTATTTCGATGGGTTTCTATTGAATTTATAAGTATCAACCAATGAAATTTCGGGAAAGAATAATAGAAAATTAACACCTTTTAACATTCCTTGCCGTGGAGCACTACAGTTCTTATCTGGACCATTACTTAAAACGTATAAGACGACCCTCGCGCACATGTGGGATGTTAAAAATCAAAACTAAATTTTCAAAAATCACGGACTAACTGTAAACATAGTCTCCAAGTAGTTTAACTGTTTGTAGCCAATAGGGCTTTTCAAGAAAATGATGCATCATGGGTAACCAGGGCCAACATGATGGAAACTACAGCAGTGTCTGTATGAGAATCTGATGTCAAATAATTTCCATAACATATCAATTCTGTGAAATTCATCAATTGTAAACTTATGGTACTAGTGGCGTAGCTTTACTAGAAAGAGAGCAACTGTATTTTCCCGTTATCATACAGGAATTGGTATTTCTTACACAGAAATGTACAGAAACTAAAAAAGTGTAACTGCTCGCTTTCTAGTAATTATAAACTGCTGAAGTTTGATCAGGAAAATCTTTTGCCTAGTATCTTAAGTTTACAATTGATGAATTTCACAGAACTGAAATTTTATGGAAATTATTTGACATCAGATTCTCATACAGACACTGTAGTTTCCATCATGTTGGTCCTGATTACCCATGATGCATCATTTTCTTGAAAAGGCTTATTAACAGCCACCAATCAAGTGATAACTCCAGACATGCGTCGTACCATGATGACTCCTTTACAGCCCCGTTCACACGTGTTCGCCTTCCGTCCATGCGTAAACGATGAAAAGGCGTGATCGCTTTAATCGAAAACTCTTTTCGCATGGAAACGCTTTTTCTAAACATCCATGTAATATTTGGGCCTTATTTCAGTGATTTTACCAAACATTTTGAATAAATCAGAAAGTTTCATTCACAAGGAGAAATGGGAGAAAGAAGTGACCTTTTGTTGGCCTCACATGTCGTCACATGATTAGCATATTGGAAATAGAAACCTATAACTCATAGACGCCACACTCAAGTTAAAAAGAATATTAAAAGTTCAACTATTTATTTGATGGAGAATCGATTTTAATGATAACATATTTGGATTTACATCAAGTAAATAGTTGAATAGTAAATATTTATTAATTTTGAGTAACGTATACGAGTTATAAAGGTTTATATTTCGAATATGCTAACGACGTACATGGAAGTTACTGTCATGCCATTCTCCTTGTCAATGAAACTATTTTCTGTTTAAAAAAATATTTGGTAAAATCTCTGATATAAGCTTCAAAATTCAAATATAACATGTTTATAAAAGTCATTTATCTATACCAGCAAGTTTTTGTATAATATATTGAAACATGGTGGGGTCTCTCAGAAACTGATTGATCCATCTTGTCTCTACTGTTGGCGTAAGTACTTACAGGGGGTGGGTGGGTGGTGGTTTGCCAGAGTACTTACAGTTTTCCTAGGTCGTCTTGGTGTCTTGTTAGACTCTTCTGTAACGTTCGTAGGATGTGCATGACGTCACCCGCGCGCTGTTTAATCCCTCGTCCATGTGCTGTGAACAACTCTCTACACCACGTTAGATAGAACTCAAGGTGACATGAGGACTCGAGCTGCGCCGCCACGAACCATAACATCTTGTCTACGTACGTCTCGGATAACGAGTGGACCACTAAACGAACTAATAAAACAAGTCATGGTTACCCATGTGGGATGCGTTTAACATCGATAGATATACCCTTCAAAACATTATGCCAAGGTAACAACAGCAAGTACTGTCGCGCCCATGCATCCCGTGTGATCCTTTGGACTTGACTTTATCTGGTTGTAATTGCCAAGGGTACTGCTTCAACGAAGGGATGCCTCAACCGATCACTGACCTTCCCCTGCTCCGTAAGAAAATGTTACTGAAGGTAAAACTCCAGACCTGTATTGATGCATACACTCTCACGATAGGCCTTTTGCAGGAAACGTGCTAATATATCACTTAAATAACCAACGAATTTTGCTCGTGATCCCATGGGAAAGGCTTTACTGGATGGCAAACCTTCAAAAACGCTGTTTTAGGAAAATCGACAATCGATTGGAGGTGGAAAAAGCATTTGCAAAACTGGTTTTGCTAATAGCACTACCAATCTCGTACAAGTGCCTTTAAATAGATGAAGCCAGATTGTTTTGGCCATCCAGTACAACCACCTGATTGCCTAACTACAAAAGGCCTATTTATGAGGCCTGTTTTTGGTCCGTGACGAAAAATACAGCACCAAACTCTAATTTTACGCTTTTCATCAACATTTCAGAGATAATTATTGTAATTATTTCAAAGTACCGTTTTTAAAGTCCAATAAACAAGCAGTAGGTGTTTTATCGTGTCTAAAACCACTCGGCTGCACCTCGTGGATTTAAACCTGTTAAAACTGTTTGATTATTAAATATAATGTAAACACCCTAAAGCATGCAAATGTGATTTTAATGCAGTTCCATACAGACTTTGAAGAATTGTGTAAAAAGTATGTAAAAATCTTTGTAAATTGTTTACATGTTTGTGAATGTACAAATTTACAAACATTTTCCAGAGTAGAACATTTCTCTAAATTTACTACTCTGTGAATTGGTTGTAAATTGGTACATTCAGGCATTTTGCAAACATTTTACAAAGGTTTTACAGACTTTTTACAACTAAATGGTTGGATTTATGAGTGAATCCTGGCTCTACCACAGGGCTAGCCTGCTATGCAGACGTATTTTTTCACTCATAAATTCGAAGAAAAAAGTAACGTCTGCTTATCCGAGCGCTTAATTAGTTTCCAATATGCACACCTCAGTGTGTTATGGACCAATCAGATTTTACCTTCCATATCCTGGAAAGTGACGTAATGTTGCATTTAAAAGGAATTTAGACAATACATTTGCCATTGACCAATCATAAGAGTGTTCACTGGCGCGCCAATTCACTAAAATTCTAACAATGGCTTTGAATAAAACAAACGTGCTGACGTCGTGCTTGCATATTGGAAACTAATTAAGCGCTCGGGTAAGCAGACGTTACTTTTTTCTTCGAATTTATGAGTGAAAAAATACGTCTGCAGAGCAGGCTACCACAGGGCCGGTCAACATAAGATAGCTATCTCAAGACTGCGAGGCAGTTCTCGAGTCAATAGTTAAAGGGATACACATTTGGGCTCAAAAGAATCTTTAACATGTCCTTTGTTTAGAAAATGTATTAATTTGATAAAACGTTTTAGTGTTGAGAACGAGCACCTCAAAGTCAACTCGCTACGCGTACGAGCATACCGTCCATTTCGCCTTCCAGATGGTTTTGATCGTCCTCTCAGGCTCACAATCTTGTCTTCATATTTTAGTTTTAGTACAAAATGACATTTTCATCTCGATGAAAATCGAGTTTAATTCAGAGCAGTTGAAAAGTCACACCAACATTTACAAAAGAATAAGAGAGATCACATTACGCTGAGAAAGTGTGCGGGACGAAGTGACGTAAAAAACGTCACAGGAATAAATGCAAACAAAATGGCGGCGCCCAGGTCTCCACGGAGCGTGCTCAATCAACTCTAGAAATAGTTTTATCAAATTTTAATACCTTTTCCGAACAAAGGACGTTATAGATTCTTTTGAGCCCAAATGTGTTTTTCACTCGGGTATCCCTTTAAAGTGCCTATCACCCTTTTGCAATTTTGATAGCTTATGAACCGACGAAAAGTTTTGAGTACTTCTGTGAAGAAAGTTTTTGGTTTTAAAGTGAATACTTTGTTCTACGCTTGTTTGAAATCGCGTAAATGTGACCTTTCCTGACCCATGCCCGCGTAAGTAAAAGCCTGGGTCGAAACCTGGGTAGACGTCGTAAAAAAATAAAAACGTGCATTAAACTTACATATTTTGTGCCGCAGTCAAAAATTTAGAGTCTGCCGTCATGTCAGTCACATCGCTTTCCAAGTCTTGAAATTTATCGAGGTAAACCACGACACCAAATCCTTCAAGTGCAGGTTCTTGCATTGCGAAACGCCGCTTCAAACAACATAGTATGGTAATTTCTTCATGTCATCCCCTTGAGATGTTCGTAATTGTATTTTGCATGGCGTTGTGAATACAAAGGTTCAATAGTTCATTAAGTAACCATTCCCTTGAGATGTGCGTCTTTCTTTCATTGCACTCTTAAAGCGTTTTTGAAGCCGTTTAAAACACTCACAGCACGTGTTTTATCAACTTGATAAAACACTGCTGTTCGTGTTTTAAACAGTACTTAATTAATTTATCTATAATACAATAATATAAATTTATTAATTATAATAATTATGCACTGAAGTCTATGATATAATTAATGTCAATTATATCTAAGTAAACAAAGTTGTTTGATTTCTCTTTTAAACTGGTTTCTTGAAAGATTTCTAATTGAATCTGGGATTGAGTTCCAAGTTTGTATACCAGTGAATTTGAGTGAAAATTTTCCATAGTTAGTAAAAATAGAAGGTAAATGATAGTTACCTGTGGAATAGCGTGTGAAGTGAGAATGAATATTAGAAGCTTGTTTGAACTATTTAGAGAAGGCAGGAGGTAAGGTATTATTAGTAAAATCATACATGAAAAGGGAAATCTGGGTAAATGTAATGTCTTTTAATTGGAGGATACCTAGATCTTTGTATATTAGAGGTGCATGGGTTTGAAAGTGAGAAAATGTCATTATTCTTATGGCTTTATTGTTTAGGACATTTAGTTGGTTTAAACAAGTTTTAAAAAGGCACCATGGAGAATAATACATTCATGAGATGACGTCTAACCAGGTTTCGACCCAGGCTTTTACTTACGCGGTCATGGGTCAGGAAAGGTCACATTTACACGATTTCAAACAAGCGTAGAACATAAAGTATTCACTGTAAACCAAATCTTTCTTCACAGAAGTACTCGAAACTTGTCGGAGGTTCATAAGCTATGAAAATTGCAAAAGGGCGATAGGCACTTTAAGGCATGAGAGACTAGGTACTCATTGACTGAGGGAGGGTGGGACGGGAAAATATTTGGCTCGAGGTCATGACGTACGGACAGACGTACAAAATGACGAGCTAAATATTTTCCCGTTATGCCCGACCTAACTACGTCAATGTTTTTTTTTCATATGATCACTTAGTTTGTTTTAATAACGGCAAACAGGAGTATACTCCTGCGGCAAAACAACAAGCATCAAATGGAGCAGGACCGGAAGGCACAGCCCCCATCACGTGACTTTTATAAATGGTTTTGAAAGGAAAGCACGTGCGGGGCCATGTGGGTAATAATCATGATAAACTGGCATACCGGTACTAGAGCCGAAAAGAATCCTGGTATAATCGATAACTCCCACTGACCCTTTGAAGTAGCCCCTTTTTATTCCAGAACGCTGTTTTGGTCTACCTGTGACAAGTTTACAGTCGAGTAGTAGTGCGCAATGGTGCAATGTGCGCAATGGTGCAATGTGCGCAATGGTGCAATGTGCGCAATGGTGCAATGTGCATGGTACATGTGTGCCGTGGTACATGTGTGCCGTGGTGCGATGTGTGCCGTGGTGCGATGTGTGCCGTGGTGCGATGTGTGCCGTGGTGCGATGTGTGCCGTGGTGCGATGTGTGCCGTGGTGCGATATGTGCAGTGACTTCACAACCTTTCGACATAACTGTCTACATCATCAGCTCTGCCCCAGTGTCACGTGGTTACCAAAATCGCGACTTGGAGCCTGATGCCGAGGCTGGTAAAGCTTTCGACCGCACAACAAACGCACGTTATAAAAACAATCGAAAGGCTCACAACTGCGCATGACAAAACTTACTGTCAGAACACTTGATGGTCTCCACTACTTCTTTAATAAGGTCCTGTTCATTCAACCGGAAACTCAGTACCAGGGCCTTGGTGTACTCGCCCCTGGCCAGGACCCCCCGCGTCGATTCAGGAGTGACGTCAGTGTCTAGATCGTAAGGGTCGAACACCAGTGTCGCGTCCAGGGAGAAGATTAGTAAGCCCTCGGTGGTAGCCGCTGACCAAGCCCGCCCTGAACAAGTAAACAGACGAATATGATCAGTGGCTGTAAAGAAGAGTCAGACGCCTTCTCGCCCCCCCCCCCCCCCAAAAAGGCACACAATCCAATACACAGAAAAAGCTGGCAGCTGAGATCGTAACACAATCAACTTTTTACTTATTTTTTTTAAGGTGTCTCAATCGAAACTCCGAAGCCACTTTGTCAATTTAAACAAAATGTCATAACTTTTAAGATTTTTGCCTGATTCTGCTCAAGTTTTCAAAAACGGTACACAATTTATTGACACAACTGATAATATCAATATCTTGACCCGATCACACACACTAATGACGTAATTTACATTTTGAGCCATTACTCGAAAGCTAGTCGCACGATAATTGACACAACAAAAGAAACACTTCCGTGCCCAGCCTCGTTAATTGTCCTGTACCCACCTGTGGGTGAGAATTGTACACTTTTAACTCTGATCTCTGGCTTCGTTCGTCTTGAGCTCATGTCTCCTTTTAAAACTCCAGGTAAAGAGATGTCCTCTTCATCACTGTCTTGGTCGTCAATGAGCTCCAGAGGACCAGCCTCAGTCATACGATCGCTACGAAGAAACTCCTGTTGAATGAAAAATAGCCAGGAGAATATAAGGAGAGAACGAAACTTCGCAAACGCTATCAGAAACTTCCGTACACAAAACCAGACACGTGTTCTCGTAGAGAGGCTGTATTTAAAATGGGCAAAGCAGGCCCTAGCCCGTGAACATGCTCATGGGGGAGAGAGAAGGAGAGAGAAGAAGAGAGCAGGGAGAGTCTGCACAGACGCAATACAAATTTCAATATCTGCGCCTAAAGTTTCGTCGCAAACTCCTATTGGTTCATTCTACAATGAAATCTTCCCTCTCCTTCCACGATTCCCATGATCCTGTTCGCAGGCTAAGCAGACCCCTACGACGTGACCGCATCATTCTTCCCGCACGCTACAAGAATTTCAGTGCGCAATATAATCTAAATATAGCCGGAATGCTTCAATGCATGTGATGCACATTGCACTGCTGCGCCTTTCTGGTTTTGATATTGATAATAGGGACTTCAAGCAACCACGACGCCAACGTCTAGGACGATGGCATAAAATAGAAAGTAAATCAATCCATTTTCGATTGGCGTGAACGGAACTCTATACTCATCATATTTTTCGAAAACCTGGTTGTGAAAAACAATTTAAGCCGGCAAACAGGGGAAATAGTAGACACCAAATTTGGGGAGAAACACTTTTCTACGTCCCATAGTCATTGCCGTCGCCGTCCTGGTTGCTAAGTCCCTATTGTTGGGAATGACAGCAACTCAAGACTACGAGCAACAAATGTTCCTCCATAGAAGTTGTATACTACGATGTGTTACCTGCATTCCATCAAACGATCTGTTTTTAGATACTTGGAATCTCTTCAGCAGTATCTGAAAAAAACCAAGGTTAAGGGACAGTTAGTATTAATGACACACTTACATATACATCAGCAGCATTGCTGGACTATCTGGCTAACCTGATAGAATCTATCCAAAAGAGGGCCTTGAGGATTATATTTCCAAATTCAGAGTACCATGATGCCCTTAGTCAGGCTGGTATTGCTAAGCTATATGAACAGCGGGACGATGCGTGCGTGAAATTCATTCATAAGTCCTGTAAGATCACGCCTTTAAAGTTCTGCCTTGCTCCTCTAACCAAGTCCATCACGGCTATAATTTACGTTCGAGTGATACGCATAAATGCAATAAAGTGGTTAGTAGGACCAATAGATATAATGACTTCGTGACTGTTAGATTTAAATAGTTTAATATCGGGGTGTCGACGCCCGAGTGTGGGAACCTCGTACATTATCGTAATGTTCTTATGTGCCTGCTAAATACCACTGTAATTCAGTCCTTGACTGCGAATGTGGTGAAATAAACTATTATGATGATGATGATGATGTGTTCGTAGCGAGCTGTCACTTATTTTTCGATGCCAACAACGACTGATAAGTAATACTAGGTGACCAACCTGTTGTTCAACATTGTAGATGCACACAAACTTGGACCTGCCACCCGCGAGTACGTTCTGTCCATCAGCAGTGTAACACAGACTCGTGAAGCACCTGTAAGGCAAGCACAGGCAACGACAACGTGAACTTTAAAGTTGAAGTAATAATTATCATCATCGCCATCACAACCACCATCAGGTACTTGCTGACATTGGTGAGCTCATGGAAGAAATGTTCCGATTGAGTTCAAACGTTATCAGCAGGTAGCCCTAGGTGCCCGAAGTGCATATGCGATGTTTGGGTTCAGGGGGGGCATTTCCGGGGGGGCAGTGAATATTTAAAGTCAAAAATAGGTCATATTCGTGACGTCATAGCTCCGCTTCCGTACGTCACAATGAGACGAAAGTACCACCAACGTGTAGAGCAGCTCTTGTTCTGTAAGTGTACTTAATATGAAGTCCAACCATCGACCCCTTCATGGTTGAAGTGGTTGAGCAGAAGATGCCCTAGTTGAAGTGTAGCCGTACTCGACCTTCAACACGATCTTACATTAAAATGTGGTCAAATCTAGGCTTAAGGATTTAACACGGAAGGTCTTGAGCTACGGTAATGAAACGTTCAGGGTACTTATTGGGAGACTCAAAATATATTTTAGAAGTGTTTCGGAGTTTCTATCTGCGCATGCGCAGATTCTACCTTTTTTTGCCTGTGCACTAATGTCAGCAAATTTTGCCAACTTTTCAAACCCAAATCTAGATTGGTTCTAGAAGTGCTAGAGCAACAAGCTTTGGATATGTTAGAGATCTTGATGAGATCTTTACGTAAACCAAGCATGTTGTGAATGTGACTTGTAGTTATAGAGTTACGGCAATGTCAATTTCAGCCATGATCATGTCAGCTGTTTGGTGCGCCGTTCTAACGTCAATCATATGCGGAAAGCCAATGATCTTAAGAAATCTAACCATTTCCTATGAATGTACATCTATCAAAGAGTAACATGACGCTCTTAGAATTTTGAAAATAATTCACCTGAGCACGTGACACCAAACGGCCAATCCCTGTCAAAAATCACTTAATTGACAATAACTTGGTGGAAAATTGACAGAATCACGATATATCACACAGATACCTTTATCTGATCATTTATAAGTCGACCGTGAAGAAAGTTTAAAAAAATATTAATTTTTGAATATTTTACGATTTTTTCAAAAATCCAATTTGGGGCCAAAAATCCAAGATGGCGGCCCAAATCCAAGATGGCGGAAATATGCCTTGCAACGTAAATAATGACAATTAAGCTGATTTTTTTTTTCGAGACTTATGTTTTAACTGTTTTATAACAGTTGAAAGGACTTTACAATAACTTTTTGCTTTTCTGGAGGCCAAATGCCATAAATAGGTACGCAATGCATGCATAGACCCATGCATAGAGTCAAAGTTTGTTTTGGACTATTTCGAATGATTTACGATAGAGTTCAGTAACAGTTGTCAAAAATGTAACATTTCCCTAAGATTGAGATAAAAGGCGTACCTTTTGCAGAGAGTAAGCGTTAAAACATTATTTACCTACCAATCACTTGAAATGCATTTACTTGGCTGACCAAACTCAAGTCACCATTAAATCCTGTTCTGAAGTTAGATTTATCCGAGACATTTCTTTTCTCTGCGGGAACTCTCTAGCAACTTGTCTCCAACTTGTCTTAGTTACAGGTTTGCATAAATGTCCGTCACATTTGCATCGAGACTTAATCAAGACTTAAACAAGATTTAAACAAGATTTAGAGCCGAGTGTGACCGCAATAAATCTATTTGTATTCAGTATAAACTTAAGTTTCATTGTTCATAGGATTTAATGACATAAACCACACCTCCCAGAATCCTAATGATCTTCACGACATGTACTTACTTGTGAATGATTTTTCTAAAGCTTTTTGGGGGGTATTTCTTGGCATAACAGCCCATTCTAAGACTGTTAGCAATTGTTTTGTTTTGTTTGATGATCCTTTCCGTGGCACCGGTATGTTGATGTCACGCGACACTATGAAATTCGTACTCTGCCATGATCGGTCTATCCGACCAGCATATAACATCTGAAGAAAAAGTGGAGGAAAGGCGGACTGCCACTGGGGAAGAATGGTCCAAAACACACTTTTGACACCTACGTAAACGTTTATTTTTTGGGGGTCTCTACATGCATTGCGTACCTATATATGGCACTTTGTGCAAAGCATTACCCCTTTGGCCTTCATCTTAGCAAAAAGTTCAACTAAAGTCCTTTCAGCTGTTGTAGAACAGTTAAAACACAAGAGACTTGATGAACATGGACTTAATTGCCATTGTTTACTCTATAAGACCTTTAAACATACCTACCTTATGACGTCACTAGCTCATTAGTATTCATGCTACCATACCGATCTTCACGGCAAATTAAAGAACAAAGACAGCGCTATCAAACGGATATGCCCTTCTGCGGAGGTAAAATGTATACTTATGTATACCGAGATTGCCGATTTGAGAAATAAGCTAAAAATGTCACCATTACAGTGATATTGGTACCTCGTTTAATTTTTTTAAGTACTTAGACTTACTCGATTCTCATAAAACGTCGCCAACATAGAGAGGAGAGATGTAACTTCAAGGCAATGTAAGTTTTATTTCAGTTCAACTTCCGAAAGAGACGAAATTTCGTTTAAAATAGGAAAAATTGCACTACCACTAATTCCTACGCGTTGCATCCCTCGGAATCGGGAATGCGGCACACACACGCACGGGACATAGCACTACAACCCTACCAAATTTATTCAAGATCGAACAATATTACCACCCTTTTTATGGTCATTGGTCAAATGTCAGCAAAAATGTACAAATGTCAGCAAAAGTAATCTTAGGAAAACTTTCCCTGCTAGCAGAGGTCTTTCTCTGTCTTGGTAAAATGGAAGGTGAGGGAGAGAGACCTCTGCCGACATCCGACGCTTTCTTTGGTTAACCGCCGTTCCACAATCATGGACGAGTCAAACCAGTTTCGAAAACAGGTTTTACCGGAGAAAAGAGAATCACTAGAAAATCAAACTTTTTAGAACGACAAAATCCCCAAATACTGACAGGGAATGCCAAAATCATTTGTCTCTCTACCAAATTAAATTGTATAATTTTATAAATTGATGTTCTGAGAGTACCAAACGCATAATTTTCAACGAAGTACCGAAGACTCAAAACAGCCTTCGCGTGCGCGAGAACTGATTGACATTTGCAACAACATGCGTTAGTTCACGTGGGATACACGTCACTTGTTGCCAAGCAAACTTCACGCATGCGCGATAGAAAGCGTCGGTTGTTGGCAGAGGTCTTTCTCCCTCACCTTCCATTTTACCAAGACAGAGAGAGACCTCTGCTAGCAGGGAAAGGAAAACTCAGTTTTGACAACTGTAAAACCTTAATTTATGGCATTTTGTGCAAAGCATTACCCAGGCTTTGGCCTCCATGTTAGCAAAAAGTTCAACTAAAGTCCTTTCAACTGTTGTAAAACAGTTAAAACATAAGTGCCTTGAAAAAAATGAGCTGAATTATCATAATTTACGTTGCAAGGCATATTTCCGCCATCTTGGGTTTTTGGCCGCCATCTTGGATTTTTGAAAAAATCGTAAAATCTTCAAAAATCAATATTTTTGAAAAATGTATTCACAGACTTGATGAACCTTCATGTAACTTCAAGGCAATGTCAGCTTTACTTCAGTTCAACTCCCAAAAGAGCCGAAATTTCATTTAATATAGGAAACATTGCACTACCACTAATTCTTACACGCTGCACCCCCCTGAATCGGGGGTGCGGCACACACACATACGAGACATAGCACTACAACCCTACCAACTTTATTTAAGATCGAACAATGTTACCACCCTTTTTATGGTCATTGCACAAATGTCAGCAAAAATGTACAAATGTCAGCAAAAATGTACAAATGTCAGCAAAAGTGTACAAATGTCAGCAAAAGTGCACGAATGTCAGGATATATATAGCCATCGTCAACATTACTATCATCACCACCACCACCACCAACCAACACCACCACCACCACCACCAACCAACACCAATCGTCACTATTGTCATCAGCGTCATGATCATCGTCAATTAAATATTTCGAGAGGATACCCCAATCTGCTGAAGATATTCTTCATGGATGTCCTCAAATTATTAGTCTCCTTCGAAGCCGTTCTTAGGGTCGTCACATAATTGCGCATTGCGTGACGACTCTAAGAAGGACTCTGCGAAGGAGCTACTATCAAATTACCAATAAAAGAAATAAGAATAACACAAAAATATCGATAGATTTTAATCGCTGTTCAATAACGCACGTCATAGCTTACTTTCCAAACGCTGACGTTTTCGCCGTGATCTTGTCCTCCACTCTCCTGCCTCCGCCGAGATCCCTCCTCCCATCAACCGACTTGACCTGTACCGCTGCTCGTATGTCCCAGAACGTCAGCGCCCCGTCCAGAGTCGACACAGCCACCTCACGGCCGTCTGGACGGATCGTAAGGGAGACAACTAGACAACGAAAAGAAATGGATGGATGATGTTATGAATGTAGTGCCTGTGTTCGCGTGCGTGTGTACGGATGGATATCTATGGTCCACGTGGTTAGTTTTACGTCGAAACACAGGAAGCCGTTAACCGTGGCAAAAAGGGTTTCTCTCAACCAGTGCGCATTGCACGCATGTTATATTGTTATTATTCGGAAACATCCAAATATCTGCCCTCCGAAGCAGCGTGCCATTCGTTAGAGTCTTCAAGAGTCACCAATATATATTAAGCAGTACTAAATAAAGTCTAATGAGTCTCGTGAGATCTCAAAAAAATGGCTGCCACTGGGATTTCGGCGCGCAATGCAAACTGGTTGAGAGACGAGCTCCTTAGGAGAGGAATCGCTCACTTAATCAATTCATGAAATGACAATATAAACTAACTAAAACCCTACCCTGAACCATAAAAAACCCTAACCGGTCAGTAAACAAGATCTTACCCACCTATAGCTAGGGTTCTCAAGAAAAACTTCAAGAAAATGGTGAGGTAAAAAAATTGGAGGGATTTTCTGGGACTCGAACCCCGCTCCTCCTACTCGTAAGGCAAACGTCGCAACCACTACACTAAATAACCATCGTCACTCAATTGCTATCAAACTTTTAAATTTTAAAACCATTGCTAATCTATGTATTTTTAGCCAATTAGAACGAGTGAGCGATTCCTCTCCTTAGGAACTCTGGGTTGAGAGAGACCCTTTAAGCCCGGTTTCCATATGATCGCAACGAAATTTGCGCTTCGATTCACACCGAACAAAAGAATCCTGTGATCGCTGCGATCATTTGGAAACCGGGCTTTAAGCAACATATACGCAGACGCAGTGTCATATTTATCATTAGCGGTACTTGTTCTAGTCTCAGGTGTGAGATAAGAACAAGTGTCGCTAATGACCGTATCAGTGCATTACTGCGTCTGCGTATGTTGTTTGCCATTGTGCTTATGTCACAGGTGAAAACCAAAGTGTTTGACGAATTCCAAGCTGGAAATAGGCCAATCCTTGCTGACGTCATTGTTTACATTTTTGTCTCATTAGCAGAAATTAAACTACAAGCTACAAACATCAGTTGAAAGATAATTTTAAACTTGGTAATGTTACATAATTACAGAGAAATTGACTTATCAAAACTGTAAAATGGGCTGGGTGGCAAGAGTTGTAAATTGTGAGATTTTTAAACGCTCATTCCTCAAAATATATTTATCATATCAATCTCAAATTTTCGGTGATTATCAAGTGTGACAATCTCTTTCGATTTATGGACTCTGTTTGTTTGTATGTACGTCGCTTAATGTATGCTAATGAGGAAAACGTAAACAAAGATTCGCCTGTACAGCGTTTCCCTGGAACGAGCTGAGGAGGCGGCTGTACTTCAGACTAAGGTGGAATTGGAATTTAGGTTGGTTGGTTTTTGAGAGAAAAACAGAAGAACCCGGAAAAAAACTCTCAGAACAAGGGCAAGATCAGTACCAACAAACTCAACTCACATATAAAACTTCAATCAAGTTAGAGGCAAAGCGCTTGCCACTGTACCACATTGGCTCCCCTCTGAATTTCTAACGAGACCTGAAACAACCACGGGGGCTGATCAAAGCCAGGTCCCGGCTAATCCACAGATCGAATTGGAATTTAGCGTGTTGGTTTTTGCGGAGGGAGGAAAACCGGAGAACCCGGAGAAAAACCCTCGGAGCAAGGGCGAGATACCAACAAACTCAACTCACATATGACGCCGCGTCCGGGATTCGAACCTGAGTCACAGAGGTGAGAGGCGAAGCGCTTAACCACTGCGCCACCCGAGCTTCCCATATAGAAACTGAATAAAATCTAGCGGAGGCAGGGTAAAAATCTCCTTATCACTTCGCTAATGTTATAGCTAAGCTTAGAACCGTAAAAGGCTCTCAAAACAACCTTAAAATTGAAAGCGCGAGACTTCTTGCAAAAAATGTTCCGTCATCTTTGTTGATGTTGTGATGGGTAACCGCAGACCACTGAGCCTGTCGCGCACTGCGCATGCTCAAACTGTAACAAAACGTGTAAACGTATCTTTGCTCTGAGTGTGCTTGTCCGCATTTATTTAGACCAACACGCGATTGTAAGCCATTGATATGCAATATATTGCTGGGCAGTGCAATCTACAAAATCCAGACCGACCGATCAGTGATCCGCTGACATTTCCCCCGACACGGGACCGACAGAAATACTACTTCTTCGTAAGAATTTGGCTTTAGAAAAAAAATTTACAACAGAAGGGGAAAATGCACTTCATAAAAAAAAAAAATTCTATATTATATACAAAGATACAAACACTAGTGCACTTGGAGCTGAAATTCTATAGTAATAGGGTTATAATGCAACGTAATTGTAATAATAGAACTGAAGATAGGAAGTCCTGTACTCTGTAGCTTACTAGCTTCCTAGTAGATATGTTCTAAAATATTCCGTTTTCACCGAAATTCCAAATGAATGTTTGTTCCAAGGTCCGAAAATGCTCTGAAATCTAAAAAACTATTCATTTATATAGCGCAAATTCTATATGAATACATTCAAATGCGCTTCACAATATTATTTTTGTGATATACGGACTGCTATTGTGGCGCAATGTGCTGCCGTGCAGTTTACAATCAGGAGTGATTGTTAGTACTTCAGAATACCTGGCTGTTGTGTCGGGAGGCAATCCCTTACTCTTTCTCGAAATAACACAACAGGTTCTTTCACGTCCCCCTCGTATAGATTAGAAGAGGAAGGAGACAAGACCAACAACTTAAACGTCACTGCCCAAGGACGCGGCTGGGATTCTGGGATTCGAACCCCCGACCTCCCGCACTCTAGACCGTGCTGTACCAACTGAGCTAACCAATGAGACGGTTAGTTACAATGAAAAGGCACCAAGCTTCCCTCCGGAAGCCAATTTAATGTAATTACGTCATCATCGACCAACCAATCAAGCGCAAAACAAAATGAAAACCAATGCAATGCTAAATCTATACAAGCTCTTCGAATCAGACAGTACCGTTCGAAACGAGCCACAGTATTGGCTTATCCAACAATACAAAACACCCTAGAGCTACAGTATAATGGGAGGGTGTTTGACTTTTGGTTTCCTGTGGTCGCTAATTTAACCGCAATCCACAGTTATCCCAAAATCAAACTTACCAGAAGAAAGTTTTCTGGGAAACTGTCCACCCACTTCTCCCTTGGGCATACTTGTGTAATTAACAATTAACTATTAAATTTAGGGTAAAACAGGGGGGTGGGTAGGGGTTTCCCATAAACAGTCATAGATCCAAGAGCGGCCAGCAGAGCTTACCATCAGAGGTTAAGTTCAGGGTTTCCCTGCTCACTTTACTCTCGAACACGTTCCAGAGCCTGACCGTTTTGTCCCACGACCCCGATACCAGGAGTGGCTGTGAGGGACTAAATGCTAGTCCTGACACGGGTGCCTCGTGGCCTGCCAGAACCTACGGGGAATAAGAAACGGTGAAAACGTCTCAAATTATAATATTGGCAATATAATATCAGCAACTACAAGGAAATTACTACTAGTCGTCATTTTGTTTCACATTATATATTTTTGGGTTTTAAATCTTCTTTAGGTATATTCTTTTCTGGTCACGGCTTTAGCTCCAAAATCATCTCCCTTTGACTCACATTGATTTGTAAGGGTGCATTAGATTGACCGTATTTCGCAATAAGCACACACATAATGATCGTTACAAATCGCATTACCTTTTAACGGGATTTTTTTTAGCAACTGGAATACTAAATGTATCCTGAATATCATATGTCACCAAGAGTTTGTAGCGTGAACGTGAACCAGTGATTTCCAGAGACTATTTCATCAAAAAAAAATTCTGGAATACGGCCAACCGGATTTTTTTTGGGCACAGCATCTCAAAATTGGACAGTTGATACGTTGCTGCTAGAGTTCTATCGGGACAGCCAGTATACCCATTTTCTTCAGATTGAATAAGCTTTTGAACAAAGTAGGCTTGATGGAGATCGGTGTTGCCATAGCAACGCATCACGTCGACGTCACGTATTTTACATACTACCAATTTTTAAAACGACTCAATGTCTCTTGTAGCCTACAAGACTGCGAAGTTTGAAAAAATTTAAATGACGGGATTTTCCCTGTTAGCCATTTTGGAGTTGAGGAAGGGAATGGATCGAGTGTCCAAAATTAATCAGATAAAAAAATAACATCACAAGAAAGATCACGATAATTGGCCGGTAATAAAACGAGCAGGGGACTGGGACCTAGTTTATCAGAATTACTCTAATTCTAAAATGAAGTTCATCACATCATAGAGCATGTTGAAATTAGCATTTGTGCCAAGTTTGATGTAATTCAAGTGAATCGTGTCTGAATTATAAGCAATTGAAATTTCTTTGTCCCTCCAAAATTTCTTTGTCCCTCCAAAATGAATGCACGGTTTGGAGGGACAACGTTAAATAATAAGAGAGTTTGTATGGGAAAATTGACATACTTGATGCCTTCTAGCATCGTCAATATTGAGCCAAAGTTCACCAAACTTTCCAGACTAGCTAAGTTTGATCTGTGCTTTTGGAAAATAATGCTCACTTTGACTAGTTATTAATTGAATTAGTTTTACTGACTCGGTTCCAGTCCCCCACTCGTTTTGTTACCGGCTAATTAATAGGTATGTGATGTAAAGTGGTAAGCTGTAGTGCTAATTAATAGGTATGCCGAGTTTGGGGAAGATTGGTTTCATAATAAAAATGAGGCCAGCTTTCAAATATCGCAAAAATAAGAGATGGGACATTCTCCCTTACTTTCGCGATTTCTGAAAGCTTGCTATCAATTCGTATTTATCCAATATTCTCAAACTGTGTCTACGTAATAGCATAGGGCTTTATAAACTTCTCTTTTGTCTAGATTCACAACACAAACTCACCTCTAGTAATCTGCCTGTCTGTACTGACCAAACAAAGATCTCAAACGTGTCTAATGACCCGGCAGCTACTAGCTCGCCACTGCTGTCCAGAGACAGGCACGAGAACTGCGCGGAATGTGGCGAAGTGAAGGTGCGGAAATTACGGTATCTGGGAAGAAAAATAGACGCGAGTCAGAGCGAATACTGGGAGTCTCTTCGAACAAAAACAGAAAAGACTAGACTGGCTATGATGTACAACGTGAAACATGGCATGTCAGCAGTCCAGAGTGCGTTCAGCCCAGCACCTCAATAGTACAAGGCAATACTACCCTAAACAATTCAGCCGACTGAGCGCACATACTAATCACAGTCCACCTGTAAATGTAGTAGACCAGCCCTCTCTTTAGGGCTTCAAAAGCAGCTCTCATTATACTTTATTACTAATAGTGTAATTATTTATTGCAATGCAGCTGTTCTTTTATTTTACATGCACCAGTATAATCCACGCGATGGCATCAGCCAACTTCAGCAGTTTCTCTAGCACCGTGGTGTTACTCAGTGCAACACAACATGCCAAATGGTTTATTTTGTGTCGAAGATACAAGGAACCGTACCGGGTCTCCCAAGGTCGAATTGGAGTTTAGGTTGGTTTTGAGGATAAACATATTTCTCGGGAGGCGCGTTTTGAGTTGTGGCTCCCGAAGGAAGAAGGATGCATTCGCAGACTAGCCAGCAACATATACAGAACGGCTACAGTTCGCGGAAAGTGACAGCTCTAACCAAGGCTGTTAGGGAGAACAGGAAACTTTAGCCGGAAATCAAAACAAAAATGTTGGGAATCTGGAGACTCAGGGAATTTTACCATGAACAAGAAAAATTAAGACGTATTCAGGAAATCACTGGGGGAAAACAGCGAATTTCCACAATATGGAAAAACATGGAAAAACATGGAAATATACAACATGTATATACAATGTCAATAATCTTGGAAATTCTAATTTACTGCATTTTCCAGGGTTTTCCCATGATTTTTCCATGATATCTCCCGCATACTTCCAGTTCACTTCTCTTCTGAACCGGTAAAACCAAGACATTCCGGTGCATATACGGTCGAAATATGGATGGCTTTGTGTATGGAGCGGTTACCGGATTTGGTCATTTCGTCTAATTATCATATATATATATATGAACCAATCAAATGACGCGCCGGATCCTGGCCGCACAACGTCATCAGTATGGAATTTTTGGCCTCGAATCAAAACGTCTCTCTCGGGGGACGTGTTATGATTGTGGCTCCCGATGTGAGACGGCTGTATTCGCAGGCCATCTATAACCCGGATTTCCACATATTTTTACGAAAATCCCGGACTCTGAAATCGAAATTAGGTTCAAATCCTAACGCTGTACTGCACATCATAAACATGAGTGCTCCCCTCCCCCCTCCCCCCTTCCCCCGGGGAAAGGGAGTTATTGCAACCCATGTGTGTGTGGCCAAGGTATCGTTCACTGTACCTGTTGAGATCAAATGCCCTGACCGTACCATCCAGAGATGCACTCAGCACAACCTGTCCATTAGGGTTGAACGTGACGCCTGTTATACCAGCAGTATGCTCATGGAATGTGACGAAACAAAACCCCGTCATGGTGTTCCACAGTTTGACCTAGTCCATAAAGGTAAACAGAATGCTGAAGGTTTATACAACGAATTTCGTATGAGTGGAACAAATATACGGCCGTATCGTAACCGGCCGTACCATTCCATAACCCTGTAATTTGATTGGATCAGAAGGACAAGAACAATAGGGAAGCCATTTCAATGTCACGACATGCCGTACTATGCCGTATAAAGTACTTGCCATAACTTACCCACTCATACGAAATCTGCTCTAAACATTAAAGTGCCGCTACGATCAAATTTTAAGAGTTACATTTTGCGTATTTGTTAAGTAAAGTTGCAATATAATTTTCCTATCCACAGCGGGTCCGAATCTCGAATTTTTATGTCCGCCATTACTCGAACCCGTTCCTGTGACGGAGCTATGACAGAGCTAATTTCCAGCGAACGTGACGACATTTTCTCAATCCAACATGCGGGGCTACGTTTCACACAAACTTTCGCATGAACTTATCAGTAAACTACATGGTTATACTATTTTTTCCAAAATGAAAGGAAAGAACGAAGTTTTGAATGGAAATATGCATTTATAAGAGCGACGCGTTGAGAAAATGACGCCACGACAGCAAACCGCTGGTCGAAAATCTGAAGTAATTGGAACACTTCAGTAATGGCGGACGCGATTTCGACGGTAACTCTCTGCAAAATTAATAGCTTTAAAAAGAATAAATAATTTGACAGATGCAGGGAGTTGAAGGAACTAAAAGTTTCCTTTACGTAAACTAAATACATAGCATAAAAGGGCCGTATTACCCTCCATTTTTGATGCCCTAGAAAATGGCCGCCAAACCAAATTCAGTTTAATAGTTCGAACTCCCCAGCTCCAGTGAGAATGATATGAAGAAATACGTACGGTAATCGACAGATCCAGCTGAAATACGTACGGTAATCAACAGATCCAGCTGAAATACGTACGGTAATCAACAGATCCAGCTGAAATACGTACGGTAATCGACAGATCCAGCTGAAATACGTACGGTAATCGACAGATCCAGCTGAAATACGTACGGTAATCAACAGATCCAGCTGAAATACGTACGGTAATCAACAGATCCAGCTGAAATACGTACGGTAATCGACAGATCCAGCTGAAATACGTACGGTAATCGACAGATCCAGCTGAAATACGTACGGTAATCGACAGATCCAGCTGAAATACGTACGGTAATCAACAGATCCAGCTGAAATACGTACGGTAATCGACAGATCCAGCTGAAATACGTACGGTAATCAACAGATCCAGCTGAAATACGTACGGTAATCAACAGATCCAGCTGATATACCTTAATTTGGATTACAGGAAAGGAAACTGATAGCTTGTGAGGTGCACAAAGGACACTGGTTGTTACTTTACAGAGCAACTACTTAATCCGGGGCCACTTAGACAACGAGAACCAATGACATTGCAGAACGAAAACAAAGCATTGTAACTTATGGTTACTTGAACCAATCAGTGTCGAGTACAGGACATTTTGCGTATTTGTTAAGTAAAGTTGCAATATAATTTTCCTATCCACAGCGGGTCCGAATCTCGAATTTTTATGTCCGCCATTACTCGAACCCGTTCCTGTGACGGAGCTATGACAGAGCTAATTTCCAGCGAACGTGACGACATTTTCTCAATCCAACATGCGGGGCTACGTTTCACACAAACTTTCGCATGAACTTATCAGTAAACTACATGGTTATACTATTTTTTCCAAAATGAAAGGAAAGAACGAAGTTTTGAATGGAAATATGCATTTATAAGAGCGACGCGTTGAGAAAATGACGCCACGACAGCAAACCGCTGGTCGAAAATCTGAAGTAATTGGAACACTTCAGTAATGGCGGACGCGATTTCGACGGTAACTCTCTGCAAAATTAATAGCTTTAAAAAGAATAAATAATTTGACAGATGCAGGGAGTTGAAGGAACTAAAAGTTTCCTTTACGTAAACTAAATACATAGCATAAAAGGGCCGTATTACCCTCCATTTTTGATGCCCTAGAAAATGGCCGCCAAACCAAATTCAGTTTAATAGTTCGAACTCCCCAGCTCCAGTGAGAATGATATGAAGAAATACGTACGGTAATCGACAGATCCAGCTGAAATACGTACGGTAATCAACAGATCCAGCTGAAATACGTACGGTAATCAACAGATCCAGCTGAAATACGTACGGTAATCGACAGATCCAGCTGAAATACGTACGGTAATCGACAGATCCAGCTGAAATACGTACGGTAATCAACAGATCCAGCTGAAATACGTACGGTAATCAACAGATCCAGCTGAAATACGTACGGTAATCGACAGATCCAGCTGAAATACGTACGGTAATCGACAGATCCAGCTGAAATACGTACGGTAATCGACAGATCCAGCTGAAATACGTACGGTAATCAACAGATCCAGCTGAAATACGTACGGTAATCGACAGATCCAGCTGAAATACGTACGGTAATCAACAGATCCAGCTGAAATACGTACGGTAATCAACAGATCCAGCTGATATACCTTAATTTGGATTACAGGAAAGGAAACTGATAGCTTGTGAGGTGCACAAAGGACACTGGTTGTTACTTTACAGAGCAACTACTTAATCCGGGGCCACTTAGACAACGAGAACCAATGACATTGCAGAACGAAAACAAAGCATTGTAACTTATGGTTACTTGAACCAATCAGTGTCGAGTACAGGACAATGGCATTTCGACTTGCTTGAGCTTCGATTCGGTAAAAAAACGAATTTGGTCTACTAATTCTGAAGTGAAAGTCTTTCGAATGAAGAAAATCTCATGGATATGCTAGGATTTATACTTTGGAATGCTTTGCATGTTTGCTTTCTGCAGTGTTCTCGTTGTCTAAGTGGTCCTGGTTACAGTAGTCACACTGTGTTTAGTTCTCGTTGTCTAAGTGGCCCTGGTTACAGTAGTCGCACTGTGTTTAGTTCTCGTTGTCTAAGTGGCCCTGGTTACAGTAGTCACACTGTGTTTAGTTCTCGTTGTCTAAGTGGTCCTGGTTACAGTAGTCACACTGTGTTTAGTTCTCGTTGTCTAAGTGGTCCTGGTTACAGTAGTCACACTGTGTTTAGTTCTCGTTAACTAAGTGGCCCTGGTTACAGTAGTCACACTGTGTTTAGCTCTCGTTGTCTAAGTGGCCCTGGTTACAGTAGTCACACTGTGTTTAGTTCTCGTTGTCTAAGTGGCCCTGGTTACAGTAGTCACACTGTGTTTAGTTCTCGTTGTCTAAGTGGCCCTGGTTACAGTAGTCACACTGTGTTTAGTTCTCGTTGTCTAAGTGGCCCTGGTTACAGTAGTCACACTCTCAGATATAACTACCTTGCCATCATCACCTCCAGTGGCGATATAATTACCATCAGGGGAATACGCCAACACATTCATGTCATAATAATGGCCTTGTTGTTTAAGTATGTACGTCTCACTTTGCCATTCCCACACCAGTAACTGGCCAAGACTAGTACAACCAAATGCTAGCCATTCACCTGTAGGGTTCACTGCAACTGTACTTATAGTCTGTTGTGCAATGCTGAGTCAAGAGTGGATAGTACAATTAGTGCATGGCTAAAATGGCTACAGAACTCATAAGTTCTTCAATCACTACTAAGCCCCTTATGAAACAACCTACCGGCCGCACTAAGTGTCAGGCAACCAGTGGTGACGTGTTGGCGAAGTTTTGGTCACGTGTTGGTATTCTGCCGGTGTAGTGTTAGCAAAGTGTCGCCTAACAGTTACGCGACACGTGTGAGCTGGATCGTACAGTACACTTTACCCTCCCCCCTCAAAAAAAGGTTTCCAAAAGCAAAAACCCTACTCGTTAGAGCCGCTTTGAAATGGGTAGGTATGGACTGCACAGTCATAAAACACTCCAGTCATTTGAGAACACTCGAGAAATGTCAAAAGCATGCACCTTCATGATCAGCTTATGCTTTCAACATTTGAACTCTTATGCTCTCAAATGCCTGTCGTGTTTTATGACTCATGCAGTATTCATTATTTTTCATCGTACAGTCAGCGCGTGCCTGTATTTGCCGATAAAGAACGCACATCAGTCTCTAACCTTAAATAATACATGGCTATAAAGCTTCTTTGTTTGTTACAGTGCGACTACTGAAACCAGGGCCACTTAGACAACGAGAACTAAACACATTGAAAAAACAAAAACAACGCATTCCAAAGTACTAATCCTACCATATCCACGCGATTTCTTCATTCGACTCTGACTTCAGAACTAGTCCACCAAATTCGCCTTTTACTGGATCGAAGCTCGAGCAAGTCGAAATGCTATTGTCTTGTACTCGACACTGATTGGCTCAAGTAACCGTAAGTTGGAATGCTATTGTCTTGTACTCGACACTGATTGGCTCAAATAACCGTAAGTTGGAATGCTTTGTTTTCGTTCTGTGATGTGATTGGTTCTCGTTGTCTAAGTGGCCCCGGTTTCAGTAGCTACACTATAAATAAAAAGATTAAAGGACACGCCATGACCCACCTAAGCGTCTGTATAAGATTGAAGTCAGGCATTTCATGGATGGTAAATATTCCATTGGAAAATCCTACGATCAACACCTGGCTTGGCTTGTGCAACGTACAGCTTGTAATGTGAGTGAAATTTTCCTTTTCAAATAAATTCCTGCAAGGTAATGATACAGATGCATGCATGAACTTCAGAAGAAGAAAAACATCTAAACTGGCTAAAGTGAACAATCTGCTCTATACGCCTATTTCAAAAAATGTTGTCACGGACGAGCGAGAAGCGACAAAGGATTGTCATTATAACAATGGAATACATAACATTTTGCAATTCGAAAATCCATTTGAAGGAATTGACTCCAAAAACAAACGAATTCACCAGACTTTTAGCAACAACAATAATCCATTTCGGTCTGTTTAAGTCACCCGTCACTTGTCCGGAACATCCTGTTATTATTATTTACCAGTTCGCCACCATATTTACAATTATTCACGAGAAGAAGGGAAAAAAATGCACATGTATACATAAGGTTCCTGTCCTTCACTGTCCTTCATTACAAATACAATTGAATTAATATTACATTAATTGAATAAAATAAAGTTTGATGATTGAAGGGAAAGATAGAATATATTTACTACTGATTTACATTGGTATACATTTGCTCCTTTAGTTGGTAAAAAGAGAAAAAGGAAAAAAACAAAGGTGGAGAGGAAGCCTAGAAACTATAAAGCTTATAAGATTATATAGGCTTCCTCGTTACAGTCAGCAGTATGCTATTATCAGGACATGGTTACATTAATAACTAAATTAGAGTCAGCGGCAGCGATTGAGGAGGAACTCTTTAAGAGATTTTTTAAAACCAGCTGTTTTGAAGCAGGTGTATACACTTGTTTGCAGATACCAAAAAAACACATGACAAGACTCACTTGAGACCTTTTGTCCATTTTGCCACACAATCTGTATCTGAAATGAAATATATACTCAGCTTAGGTTAGGCATCACATATAAGTAAAAGGTAAAGTAAAGACACTTTACTTATAGAGGGTAACAAGTTAACATGTAGTTCAGTAATCTAACACATGGCCCTCCTGTTGGCTTAGGCATCACATATAAGTAAAAGGTAAAGTAAAGACACTTTACTTATAGAGGGTAACAAGTTAACATGTAGTTCAGTAATCTAACACATGGCCCTCCTGTTGGCTTACTACCGTCAGTTTTATGTCCTAGTTATCCGATAAGATGAGGTCTGTTTACTGTTGGATTATGTAAAGGCAGCACCTTCTACTCAGTTATTTTAAGACTCTGAGTGTTGGTCCTTGAACCTGCAACCTCCCACACAACAAACCGGCGCTTAGCCACTGAGCTAACTGACAATAAATGTACCTTTACATAAACGACTCAGTCAATGCATATATCCAATGTACTTCTCATGTTTTTAGCTACCGTAACTAGAACACTATGTGTAATCATGCATGATCATCATGATGTATTATTTATTAAGTATATTCAGATCTACCAAACTACATGTATACAATGTAGACACAGTAAATATGTAGACACAGTAACTTTCTCATACTTTTATCACTCTCTTGTGCAGTAGATTTGCTAGATTCCTGTTCTGGTTCATTCACTTTGGTGTTGTCCCTCAGGTGGATGTCCTTTGGGTTCATTGAACATGTCCATATGCAAAGTGCACCATCACTACTGACAGTATAAGCCTGACGTAATGTTAAGGACATTACCGTTTATAAAATAGATTCCATAATATGCACACTGATTGGCTGAAAGCAATGTTTCTATATAAAGGAGCACATACTTGAGCTGTTGGGAGAATTTACGTTTTGATGATCCAAAACCAATCATGAATTACTTCAGTTCGTGATTGGCTCATTGTGTGTTTACTAAAAAATTATACTCCTGTGATTGGTTCTGTGATTACTTTGGTTGTGGTTTTATGACACTCAATCGAAAACTGCTCTAAATATTTAAAACAGTTATGCTTTGACCTTCATATGGATGGTAGAGTTCCTCAGAATCAAAAGAAATAGTGATGACAAGACTGGAGGGAGCTTGAATAGTGATGCAGACTTAAAGGGAACCTCGGCTGAAAAACAATGTTTGCTCTCAAGTGTTTGTTATGGATGCCTAAGTCTGTTTCTGTGTTTGTCTCCAGTAAATTGTACACTAGATGTCATTTTTGCACCGATTTTCCTCTCGATAAAACTCATTTGAATTAGCTGCGCGCCGCCATCTTGAATTGTATGACGTCACAGTGTTGCCTTATTGTCAGAAAACAATAGCTCTTTTGTTATGCGACAATAGGGGCAACACTGTGACGTCATGATATCCAAGATGGCGGCGCACAGGAAATTCAAATGAGTTTTATCGAGAGGAAAATCGGTGCATAAATGACATCTAGTGTACAATTTACTGGAGACAAACACAGAAACAGACTTAGGCATCCATAACAAACACTTGAGAGCAAACATCGTTTTTCAGCCGAGGTTCCCTTTAAGGCTTTATTCGACGTGTTTTGAAATAGCTGTATACATGTACATGTTACCATAAAATTACAATCACCCCACCACAACGAGGTCTGCAGGAAGGTCAAAAAGCCAGGGTGGCACAGTGTTAAGCACTTCACCTCTCACCTCTGTGGCCCAGGTTCGACCCCCGCACACAGCTTGCCATATGTGAGTTGAGTTTGTTGGTATCTCGCCCTTGTTCCAAGGGTTTTTCTCTGGGTTCTCCGGTTTTCCTCCATCCGCACAAACTAATATGCAAATTCCAATTTGATCTGTGGGTTAGCCAGGTCCTGACTTTGATGTTTCAGGTTCCATTAGAAATTCAGTTTTTTTTAGTGCCATGCCATATATAGTCCGTATACACAGGAAAACCTGCCAGAATGTGGAAATCAGTCTTTATAGAAAATTTCCCAAAAAAAATATCCATGATAATTTCCATAGTTTTGACAGTCATTTCAATCAAATAAATTATGGAAATCTAAACTTCAACTTTTATCTAAAATATTTCCAAGGTTTGGAAGCTAGTGGTCCAATTTTTCTAGTAACATATACAGTGTATCAGGACTGCTGCAAACTCGCAAAATGCTAGCAGATCTATGTATTGATTTGTGAGTGAAAATAAATTCTTCACTACCAAATTTCTACGAGTAGATCTTCTGTTAAGGTAAAACTTGGAGTCTGAATATATAGTCCTTGAAAGGACATGGCAGATTTACGAGGGTTTATAAGCTTAATTCTTACCCAGTGCATGATTAAAAGTAATTTTAAAAGTATATTAAGTGATATGTGAACGTATAGAATATGAGTACACATGTACATGTATGCGCCATTTTGCCAGTATAACCCTCTGGATTTTGCTAGTGGAAAAAGATCTTACTAGCAGACACTTGCTAGTGGGTTTAGAAGCTATGTTCGAGCCCTGCAGACATCAGACCATTGCTTAATCACTGAACAGTAACCATTTCAGTTGTGTTGCTTGTTGTTGCCCTGTTCACTCAAAATGCATCAATGTACCTGTAGCAGTTTACACATTACAAATAATTGATCAGACTGCAATGTCTCGTGCAAAATGCAGATTTCTTTCATGTTAATTAAGGATACATCCAGTGAGTTTTCTATAAAAAAGCAGCCAACAACAGTACTCCGATGGCCAGACAAAGTCACAGGAGCAAAGTTCTCCATGGGATTCAGAGAGTAGATGCGAGCCGTCATATCTTTACTGCCAACAATAAAAAACCTGAAAGATATGAATTACAATTAACATAGGAAACATATTTTATAATAATATTATTTGTACAAACATTATGGAAGCATCCTAAAAGCCTCCGTCAAATGGTCTGAAAAGATTTCCAAGAACAATGGCAATTAATTAAAATGTTGAACAGATGCTGAAACAGTTTGTTCTCAGAATGTTGAATCAATGTTGAAACCGTTTGACATGCATTCTTTCGACAGCCTACAACAAATGTTGAACCAATGTTGAAGAGAAGTTGAAACGATTTAATATGCATGCTTTCAACATCCATCAAGAAATGTTTAACCAATGTTGAAGAGATGTTGAAACCATTTGATATGCATGCTTTCAACATCCTTCAAGAAATGTTGAACCAATGTTGAAACCATTTGACCAGCTGAGCTTAAGAATGCATGATTGTTAAGGGTTGAGCTCACTGAACTCATAGATTTACAATAATGTCATTAGTGAGTTGATGAATGTTTCTACCTTGAGTCTGCCGACCAGTCAATACACATGCTGTCATCATAGTGACCTGTATATGTTCTGTGTAGAACAAATGGAGCAAACTCCTTTCTGTGTCCAGGTGCAACCCAGACTTGAACATGTTTGCCATGGGTGACAGCAATATACCTGAAAATAAAATTATATTTTTACATTTTACATCACTACGCAGAGTTGTTGCCAGGATTTCGGGGTAATATAAGGTCAGACAAAATCAGAAATGAGATTATTATATTTTAAATATTAAATATGATATGGGAAAAAAATGTTTAAGACTCCGAGGGTGAGCACGGTTACATTAATTTTATAGTAATCCAATGAGCGACATTAGGAGGGCAGTCTGATGGGGGGAGGGAGGCAGTCGCTTGGGGAAAGGGGGCCATTGGCCCTATTTGCCCCTCTGGCGACAACCCTGCTGCACTATGGTTTGTACTTCAATCTACTTTATCACTGGTTCTTTGAATAGCCCACTTCCGCAATATGATTTACTTGTCACACACAAAGGTTTCAATACGAGGCTCCGTGCTAAATTAAATTTATTCTTTTCTCTGTGAAAAGAATAAATTTAATTTAGCACAGAGCCTTGTGTTGAAACTTTTGTGTGTGACAAGTAAAGCATATCGCAGAAGTGGGCTATTAGACTTCTGGCTGACACACCTTATGTATTAAAATAATTATTCATAAAAATGATATTTTATGGAAATTATGTCTCATTAATACTAGCCAACCTTCCATTTGGACTAAATTTGATGTCTTCAACAGGCTTTTTGAAATTAAAAAAGTGAAGAGCACACTTGGTCTTCAAGTTAGCTAGGATGCTCCTTCCCTCTGAAAAAAAAAGAAATTCCATAAATACCTGCTTATAGGCTGCACTTTTTTGGAGAAAAACAAGGTGTGGCTTAAATGCAGGTACAGGCAAGAAAACACTCGCCCCAGCCCCCTACTTGAAAATCCAAGATGGCAGACCACCCACTCAGACATGTGTGCATATTAGTTCCACCAGGCAATCTTGCTACATGTATCTCTTGTGCTTAAACTAATTTAAAGTGCCAATAAGCCCTAGCCAGAAATAATTTATTTGGGTACTACAGTAAAGTGCTTTAAATACTGTTCAATCATTTTTGAGCAATTTATGCATACTATTGCTATAAAAATCATTACAAATCCTTGAAATTACATCATTTAAGGAATGCTATGCTAATGAGTTGAAAATTTATACAGTTGTTTTTCAGGTGTCAGACATTTGATACTGGAGTGGACATAAAAACAGAGCACAGGGAATTATAATTAGGTTATCCCTTAATTCTTAATAAATGAAATTGGCAGACTCTAATTATTATTATTCCTATGTCAGTCATTTTGTTTTCCAGTTTGACTTTTAAATCAAAGGTAACTGGCTAGGGCTTATAGGCACTTTAAGAAAACAAGACTTCACATTGTCGTATCGAAAAAATGGTTTGGACTGGTAATAATATTAGCAACTCTACTTTATGAATATATGCAAAAACATTGATATGCCAAAATTTGATTGTAGTGGCACTTTAACTAACAACATTTCAAGGAACCTCATTCCTTAAAGTACCTATGAAGTGAAAAAACTGACCCCATTTTTATTTTATTTGATTAAATTCTAGTCTTCCTTAGTCATGTTGTGGAATTAAAAATAAATTTGGAGAGCACAAACATTTTTTTTCCGTGTCAAAGTCATGCATAATTTTCAAACTCATGCAACAATTTTTATACCGTTAAAGACATGCTAATTACATGCATGACGCCAAGTAGTTTGCACTGTCATCTACAGTACATGTATATTCGTCTTTGTAAATAATACTTAATGTGTTTTTTTGTCTAATTCTAAACAAGTCTTACTTGAGGGGCCTTAATTGCCATCTGTCATATTTTTTTCTCAAAGAAGCCTTGCCATCAGCCATATTTTGACTTTTGTGAATATGAATGTGCAAACCACTTGACGTCATGCATGTGATTAGCATATCATTAACGGCATAAAAGTTATTGCATGATTTTGACAATTATGCATGACTTCGACACAGAAATAAATTAATGTTTGCGCTCTCAAAATATAATTTTAATTCCACTAAATGACTAAGGGAAGACTAGAATTTAATAAAATAAAATACAAACGGGGTCGATTTTTTCACTTCATAGGCACTTTAACTCCGAGTATTGAATCTAAACATCTGCCATTACTGGAAGCTGTTCCCTTTGTTCAGCTTTATTCAGCATAAGTGGGCATTATGTCATATGTGCAATGCTTGCCTGCACAACACAATGCCTTGGAGGCACATTTTTACTAAAAACCTCTTCTTGTACAATTAAAAAATATATATATATATTAATTTTTATTGTTGCAAAATACCGGGGTAGCATGCATAAAAAGTAGGAACGCTAGTTGTTGTGTTGTGCATATAACATCACTTCCGTTGAATAAAGGGAACAGCCTCCAGTGACAGGATTTACTAGTAACCTCTCCTAAATTTTGTGGTTTAACTTGCTCATTTGGCAATATGTTTTACTAATTTAGATATTTCTAACACTGATTGACCTGTATTGACACTAAAAAAGTGGCAAATCAAAATGGTAAATTTTCCTTGGGGTGACATTTTAATGGGGGAATAATAATTATTCTGGAGTAATTTAAAGACTTCAAGTAATTATTGGGGGTGATTCGGTTTTGTTGTTGTTGCAAAAAACATGTAACTATTTTGTTTTTTCTACATCTTTCATGAACTCAAGGTATCACTGGTTGCCCTTTTCATTCATCTGTGAGTCACCCAAGGGGTATATGTTTGATCATATACATTGTAATTATTATTACTGACTGCATAAGATTAAATGCTTATGTTAATTTACACACATTAACCTTTATTGCCTACCTTCATCAACTGTTATAATAGTAGTATCATCAGGAGATAAACACAACCTTGCTATATTCTTACTGTTTTCGAATGGAAGAGTCCATGATTTGTTGCTACAATACAAACAACAATACCAACAAATTAGGCTCGTAATACATGACAGCCTAGACTTTAATGGTTAATACAAGCTGTTCCATACTCCAGGAAAACATTGCTTACTGGTTCAGTATAATTAAATGATATACTTTTGGAGATAAAACACAGTCACTCTATTACCAGTATATATATAATCTATGGTGGTTCATAGGGCAGTTTAGAAACATGTCCCAGTTTGGAACAGTAGGTCTTTTGCAGGAAACAGTCACATGCTGAAATACCACTTCAATAATGAATTAAAATTGATACAATGTGTACTTGTGATCCCATAGGAAAGGCTTTACTGGATACATAGTTTTACATGTACATGCATGTATACTATATCACACAATCTTCAAAAATGCAGTTTTAGAAAAATTGACAATCAATTGGACATGGATAATAGCATGTACAAACAGGTTTTACTAATAACATTTATAAATAAATGAAGTCAGAATTTGTTTCCCACCTAGTACAACCACATGATTGCATGTATCCTGCAAAAAGCCCTTCCCAGGTAATTAAGATTCATGACCCCTTCCAGTAATACCATAAATTTTCACACAGAATTTGACTCGTTTTTACAGACAAATGTATGGAAAACTGAAAACACGATTGCACACTTCCCAGCACAGCTACATCCCTTAAATTTCGATCGTTAATCTTTTACCTGGTATCTTAAGTTTGTATCTGAAGAATATTTCAAAAATTCGATTTTAAATTTGGCATCGGATTCCCATACAAACACTCTATTTCGAGTCATGTTTGCACCCCTTTCAAAAATTATGTCGGAATTTACCGCAAACTGGTCTATTACAAACATTTGTATGGGGCCTGAGTAACCGTGCTAGGTAATCTTGCTTTCATTTCAAAATGGCGGCGAAAACTTCGAGGTGGTCTGGAATAGTACTGGCTAACGCGCTAATGCGGGTATCAGCGGCCATCCCGAGGGGGCGGCCCCCGGGCAACCCACGGGCAACCCAGGGGCTTAGCAGGGGATTTGTAGCGAAATCATGCTCCACACGTGGGGCATTAGAGCGGTTTTGCGTTTTCATCAAAATACCCCGGGGACATACCCACGGGGTTTGCACGTAATCTGCTGTCTCAACGTTCAGCGGTTTTCGCCACAGGACTCGCTCGATCGATCGACGTTCTTCGATTTCTTTGTCCTTGAGGTAAGTCATATTATTATCATTCAAATTAAGAGATTAAATTAAGCCATCCACTGTCGGAAGACAGAACAAAGAAATAAAGGATAATATTTGTATAAAACTATTAAGATTTTTGACACTTCTAAAACGTTTAGCTTCTAATACTTATATGTTGCCCAGGTTGCCCCAGGGGTGGGTTTTTTTGTCACAATTTTCTGCCCCACCCGAGGGGTTTTAGCATGTATTTGTCATGGCTGCTGTGACAAATGCCCCTGGGTGCCCGGGGCCCGCCCCCTCGGGATGGCCGCTGATACCCGCATAACTAGGCAATAGCCTACCCTGAAACAATATAAACCCTAACTCTAAAACAATGGAATTCTTTGTCAGTGCAATCCAAATGGGGTCCAATAAAAACTCCTTAACGGTATCTAATAATCTAGGCCATAAGGATAAATCAATATATTCCTGGAAAACATTGCTTACTTTTTCAGATCAAACACGGACACTCTGTTGCCCACAGGACTCACAACACAATCTCCCTTGGTTGTGAACTCGATATTGCCTCGTTTGTACACAGTTCCGAGGAGATTAGAAAACTAGAAATGCAGCAATGAATACACAGTTAGTCATACATTAACAATATAAAGCACCGATCAGGCCTAACCATAAAATAATTCAACAACAAACCTTGAAAGAGAACTTCATAGTGAAGTTGTTCCACACGTGTGGAGAAAGGAAGGTTTGTGCCAGGCGTTATGCGCGAGGGACGTGAGGGACTGGAGGCCGGCCACGCCAGGACGTCCCCCTCGTTCAACCACAGGCAGCCCAAGCTCTGTATTTGCACTGTGTGACCACTTCCGTTTATACTGTATATCAAGCCATTATTTCAGTTAATTCTCAGATAAAGAAAATAAACTTACCTTAAGAGTTTGTCGTTGTCCTGTTGTTTCTCTGGCGTCTAGAAATGGCGGTTATGGGGCATTAAGTAAGTAAGTGACTTTATTTAAGTGTCAATGTATTTAGCTTTGTAACTAATTGGGGACACTAGTCCTACGATTTTACGTCCTTATCCGAAAAGACGTGAAGGTCTAACCTCCTACTCAGTTATTTTAAGACCCTGAGTGTTGATTCGACCAGGGTTTGAACCCGCGACCAGTCCCGCTCGATAGACCGGAGCTAACCGGGAGGCGTTTCTCTCACTTTGGATTTTTCTCTCAGGGGCACCCAACGAGAAAAATGTGTAAAATGATGAATCCTCTTATATTTTGGTTATTCTACTTACTTTCACTCACTATAAATCATGTTTTGTCTTTGCTGGCAGAGAGACATCTGTTCTTCAGTGCCAGCTAGCTAACTCTCTTGAAAAATCTCCCAGCTGTTAAAGGTGTGTGCAGAAATTTCCAGGAGACATCAAAGTAAACTTTTGCAGAACAGATAATGTTTCCCAGCTGGGCTGGTAAACTCTTGTTTTTTTTTCAGGTAAAAGTGATATGAAGAATTTCCCAGCTGAAAGCGATAAGAATTTTCCAGTCATTTTTAAAATTCAGTAACGAAGAATTTCCCAGCTGAAAAATCTGATTTTGCAGAAATTGCCAGCTAATGTGCGTTGCAGAACAGATATTTTGCAGAACAGTTGTTCTCTCTTCTCTCTGTCTAAACTTGACTGAGAAACTGAGACAAAGGGTTTCCTGTGGTTCAACACCATTCCGGTTCAACCTCGTTTAACCCCGTTTAACCTCGTTCAATCATGCAACCTTATCAGTTCACCACCGTTCAACACGGTTCAACCTCGTTTAACGCCGTTTAATCTCGTTCAACACCGTTCAACCTCGTTCAACCTCGTTCAACCCCGTTCAACCCCGTTCAGCCTCGTTCAGCCCCGTTTAGCCCCATTCAATCCGGTTCAAGCGTTCAGCTTCAACCCGGCCTATTCAACCCCGTTCAACCCCGTTTAACCTCGTTCAATACCGTTTAACCCAGTTCAACCCCGTTTAACCCGAAACTCAATCATTCCTTTGATACCTGGGCCCGGTTGTTCAAAGCCCGATTAGTGCTAATCCAGGGTTAATTTCCATGACAACCAATAGGTTCTGTGCAGAGTTAATCCAGGATTAACACTAATCGGGCTTTGAACAACCCGGCCCTGGTATGTAAGTTTTTGTTTGCATGCCCAGTTTGTTCGTTTTGCCTAAGTTGGAAAATTTTACTGTTATGTGTAAAACTGAATAAAATTAAAGTCCACCAGTTTGTTCAAACCTTTTAAAAATAAAAATAAAACATATAGTAAGGAGAAAACATACAGTGGACGAAAACATACTAGCATAAACTCCTTATACTAGCTTCAGTCAAAAACGGGCACTTCGGTTGAACTACTTCAGTAAACCAAAAGAACATGCAGTTCCTATTTTTATACCGCGTTAGGTACCTTACCTTTCTCGCTACTATACTATACGTTGAAATTTTCTGCAAAACGATGCATAATGTTTCAAACTTCAATACACCAACAAATCTCTTAAATCTATTTAATAAATAAATGAAGTTCACATGCATGCAAATACACAGCTCGATCCTCATCAAAAGAGCACTTTAACTTGAATGAGGCTGAACTGGGTTGATCGGTGTTGAACGATGTTGAACGGGGGTTGAACACGGGTTAAACGAGGCTGAACTGGGTTGAACGGTGTTGAACTGACGAGGTTGAACGGAGTTGAACGAGGTTGAATAGGGTTGAATCGTGTTGAACGGGGTTGAACAGGGTTAAACTAATTAAGGAGTCGGCAACTGTAATATCAGGGCCACTGATAGAGGTATTTATAATCTTGGCTAGGGATCAATGTTATTATCCAGCGCGCTGGAAAATGGGCCAGATCATGCACTCTCCTATTCACAAAAAAGATGAAGAACTAGACAAGGTTAACTACAGTACTCCCCGCTCTCGACAATATATTTGAGAGGCTCAGTGCTGGCGGCTCAACTGAACGATTTCTACCTTGAGATCCTTTCAGACTTTACTGATCCGCTTATAGAAAGCAATTTAGCTGCGAAACGTCTTTATTGCGGCTATCAGAGGACTGGAGATCAATGGAGATCAATGCGGGATAAAGGGGAGTTAGTAGCGGTCGTGTCTGTGGACCTGCCGAAAGCTTTTGACGTAATCCCTCACTCACTGCTCCTAGCACGGAGTCGGCGATAACAGTTGCGCCTTACTCAGAGAGTACTTGAACGGCAGGAAGCAGAGGGTTAAGATCGTAGATGCTTTCTCAGGCGCTAGCTGGGATACAGTTAAGCGAGCAGTGCCTTAGGGAGCGTCTTGGGGCCAATGTTTTTTAATATATTTATAAATGATCTGTTTTAATCTAGTTTAAATAACTTCATTTTTAATCTTACGAAATCGAGTTATTTTAACCTTATGTAAATATTTCTTATATATGACATTCCTATTTTTCTTATTCGTCCCTGCAACATGGCTTTCATGTAAAACAGTTTCATATTTTAGTGTTTTTTATCTATATATGTATGTAACTGATGATTTTCCATGTATAAATAAAGATAAGTAAGTAAGTTTTATCACGTGAAACGGACTAAACTCAACGCGTATGCGGACGACCAACAATTATACGATTCAGATGTTGATCCTGTCGCTCTGGATGCTCGTCTAATAAGCGATGTTCAAGTTGCTAATACCTGGTACCGTGATAATGGAATGGTCGTAAATGAGAAGAAGCACCAGGCCACGATATTGGGCGCCACAGATTACGATTTTTCCGCTTTCCCTGTCTGAATAGCTCTATTGTTATTTTCGGAATGAACATCTACAATTCAGTTGTAAAAAGATAAATAAGATCGACCCTAAACTTTGGCTAGAACCTCTGGCACCCAGTGTAAGGTTCCACAAACTAATCTCCAAAGACACTATTTTAAAACTGTACAAGGCATTTATTCTACCACACTTTTATTACTGTTCTTCTGTTTGGCATTTCTGCGGCTCACGTAACACTGATAAAATGGAGGCTCTGAACAAACGCATTCTAAGATTTATCCACGAAGAAGCACCAGGCCACGATATTGGGCGCCACAGATTACGAATTTTCCGCTTTCCCTGTCTGAATAGCTCTATTGATATTTTCGGAATGAACATCTACAATTTGTAAAAAGATAAATAAGATCAACCCTAAACTTTGGCTAGAACCTCTGGCACTCAGTGTAAGGTTCCACAAACTAATCTCCAAAGACACTATTTTAAAACTGTACAAGGCATTTATTCTACCACACTTTTATTACTGTTCTTCTGTTTGGCATTTTTGCGGCTCACGTAACACTGATAAAATGGAGGCTCTGAACAAACGCATTCTAAGATTTATCCTCGAAGATATTAGCTTATTTCAGCTACTCTGTAAATTCGAGGATAAATAAAGTGTATATGTATGTATGTAGCCTTAAAGATTATAGCTCTTCCTACAACCAGTTACTGCCGACTGAAACTGTTAATCTAACTTCTCAATTAGAACCTGCAGCACACTTAGATATCTTAGATTTTTACTTCCTTGGATAGTACATACACTAATACCGGAAGGTGCATAAAATAATAAAAAAGTTACAATACAATGGTGAAGTACAAAGTCAATAAAATAGTGCAAGTGCGGACAATAATAGTTAAATACATGCAGATATGATACATAGCCATGTAAATGTGAGCTATTTAAACTGAATAAATAAACATATAATATAAACACATTATAAATGTGGAAGAGGCTTCATGGGCTTGATCGCAGGGCCAATAATGCTACAAATTAAATAATGCTAATGACGGTGTGTTAGCTACGTGAACATCATTTTCTCTACTGTTTTACAGTATTAAGGTAGCTTATTCCATACACGAATTGTTCGGACGTAGAAAGAGTAGCTAAAGGCCAAGACATTATACGCAGGTTGGCAGTAATACAGATTATTGTGTCTGGGTTAGGGACAATATTGTGAGGGAAATCTATGTCCACCAGGCCAATACGAATTTTATAAAACATAGTGGTCTGCTGGGCATGTCTTCGATTCTCAAGAGTGTCCCAGCCCAGAGAACTAACGAGGTCGGAGGTGCTAGTATATCGATCATAGTTATTGCAGACGAACCTTTCTGCAGTCTTTTAAGTTTGTTCTAACTTAGATATATTAGAATCAGTATGTGAGGGTTCCAGGCCTCTGATGCGTATTCAAGCCTGGGTCTAACAAGCGATTCATATGCTCGTTTTTTTAAGAACAAGGTTCTTTATCTGTTAAAATCAGATTTAAGAGTAAAATCTCAAATTATGTAATTTTCAAATAAGTATAATGTATATAGTGTGTAAAGTATTGCATATAGTGTAGATATCTTAAAACAGAAATTTATATGTATTTCCATATATAAGAATATGTAAGGGAGTGTTCATTATTTATGGCTTGGGGGGGAGGGGGGGTCGGTGAAATCATAGCGGGGGGGGGGGGAATCGTCAAAGATTTTACCTATTCCTTGGGGGGGTCATCAAAGTTTTGACGTACCTGTCACGTAAAATGAAATGAAATTGTTGTTGTAATGCTAAGCCAATGTTTAGTCCAGAACACAGGAAACCAGTGTTTAGAGAGCAGTGAATCTCAAAAATGTAGGCCCTCGCAACATCAATGATTGAGGCACACTATGCTTTGATTCCTTCATACGCAGGATGGTATTCTCATGATCAAAGACACATCCCCATAGGATAGATAATGCATCGGTGTCCAGGAGATTAGTTATGGCAATACTGGGCTCTTTTTCAGTTTATTTGGGACTATGGAACAATGTAATATGATGCAATATAATGCACGAATTAACAGTACTTATTTCAAGTACCCATGTGAATTTTTGTTGGGGGAGGGTTCAATATAGTTTTTAGCAATTTTATACGGGGGGTCATCTAAGTTTTAATTTAACACTATATGCAATACCTCCCCGCTATGATTTCACCGACCCCCCTCCCCCCCCCCCCCCCCCCCCCCCCCCCCCCCAAGCCATAAATAATGAACACTCCCGAATATTAATAGGAGGGGAAGGGTGCTTATAGACGTATGTACAGCGAATGATTTAAGGATTTTCAATGGTAGAGTTACTGGTGATCTTACGGGTAAAAGAACGTGTTTCCAATATAACGGAAGCAGTGTAGTTGATTATGTGATAAGAAACTCTCCAATTTACTTCCACGCTTACAATATCTTAAAGTGAACTAACAGTGTATTACCGCATCTATCGGATCACTGCCACATATCGTATGCCCTAACATTTCCAAATATGCATAAACAGGACAACGAACCTCAGATGCAGCACAAATATTTTTTTAGACTTGTCTGGAATAACGATGCCACACAAAGGCTTCCTAACCTGCTCTCGTCTGCAGATCAACAGCAACTGTTCTTAGAAATGTTTACTAATTACGAGCAACATAAGAATATTTCTCTGTTAACGAGCGAGTTCTCCAAACAAATTATTAATATAAGCAAAATGGCAGGCTTACGCTATCAAAGGCGGCCCAGTCAGTCCAAACCAAGATAATAACAAGCACTGGTTCGACGTAGAGTGCAATCAGGACAAAGAACATTTAAAATCACTTGGACGTAAGGTGTGCAGGGACCCAAATAATCAACCGCTTAGGGCAATGCTCCACAATAGAAAAAAAAAATTCCGGAAATTATGCAGAAGGAAAAAATATCTTAACAACAGAAACGAATAAATCAAATGGATCTTGGCAATCCGCGAAACGCTTAGCTTGGAAACAAATTGAAAAACTGTTTAACTTTAACAAAAAACGGGGACGTAATTCGTGTCCGATTGACATAACACTTTAAACATTTAAACAAAAAACACGAAGTAATCAACGAACAACCTGTACACGTAGATACTCTCGTCCATGACAGCGATGCGTTAGATGACGAAATCAGCATACAAGTAGTTGAATCAGCAATTAAGAAATCGAAAGTCAATAAATCTCCGGGCAAGGACAATATACTAAATGAAGTAATTAAATATGGCAAAGATCAATTAACACCGTTCTTAAAGCAACTATTTAACGCAATACTGAACTCCGGCGAGTTCCCGCAAGAATGGAGTACAGCGTTCATCGTACCCATTCACACAAAAAAAGGTGACAAATCTGTCACTGACAATTACCGCGGAATCTCGCTGCTCTCTGCCCTTGGTAAACTATTTACCTCCATACTCAACACTAGGCTTTATGATTATCTATAAATAGATAAAGGGATCCTCAAACGGGAACAAGGCGGCTTTAGAAAAGACCATCAGTAGTACGGTGGACAGTATGTTCATACTGACAACTTTGATTGAAAAATACGTCAAAGCTAAACCATGTAAGAAAAACAACCTCCTCTTTGGAGGTTAAGAATACGGAGCATAGAAGAATGCTTACGAAATTAAGATGTGGTAATCACAACCTCAGAATAGAAACCGGTAGACACTCCAACCCTAGAATCCCCCTCGAGCTAAGAACATGCCAACAATGTCAATCAAACTATATTAAGAATGAAAAAAAATATAAACACTTTAGAAACTTAAATATCAAAGAAAAGACCCTATTTTTATTCAACAATATTGACCCTCTTATTTGCAAAAAAACTGGACATTTCATTTTTGAAGCCTTTCAGTTACGGAATCGGTTAATTACACCAAAAACAATTTAATAATAAACTGAAACAATTACTCTTGTTCAATTATTTATTATATTATTATTATAATTAGTTTATGAATAAATTTATTATATATATATAATTACATATGTAATGTAGTGGCAATACCATTTATGTACATGGGAATGCTAATAAAAATTGTTGTTGTTGTTGGATGCTTCGCAGATTTCAGGAAAGCGTTTGATAGCATACCAAGAGACAAACTCTTTGAGAAAGTTAGGAAAATTGGAATAACGGCTAAATTCTATTCAATATTACGATCGATATACTAAAAAAGAATCTGCCGCTGTTAAAGTCGGAAATACAATTACTGAAGAATTCCCATGTGAAATAGGAATAAAACAAGGCTGCATTCTAAGCCCCACCCTCTTCAATATATTTTTAAGCGACCTTCCTGAGAAAGGAGCAGATTTTGTGGAGCTAAAAAATAAGACAATTTGCTGTCTGGCATACGCGGACGATTTAGTTATACTTTCCAAGTCTGCTAAGGAGTTACAGCAGCTACTTTGTAGGCTTAAAGAATATATCATCAACTCCAATTTAGAGGTAAATATCGAAAAAACGAAAGCAATGATTTACAACAACTCAGGAAGAAGAATGAATAATTACGCTTTCACTTATTCTAACCAACCAATACTGAAAATATGCGAGTATTTAAATATCTAGGCCTCTGTTTCAGTACTTATGGTAACTTTACTACGGCAAAGATCGAGCTAAAAAAAGTCGCACTAGCTAAAAGCTCTTTACAAATTACGGAAAACAATGGTTGTCATTTTAGGACTGATGTTAAACTTACGCTCAAACTATTCGATAGTCTAATCAAACCCATACTTCTTTACGGTAGTGAAATATGGGGTATGGATAAAGTATCAAACAATGACAAAGACCCAATAGTAAGTGTACAGTTAAAATTCTGTAAATGGTTACTGGGTATAAACAGGACCGCCACTAATAATGCTTGTCGGGCCGAATTAGGTAAATTACCAATAAACATGGACTCCACCCTAAGAAGCCTAAAATACTGGCTAAAAAAACAAAATCAAAATATCACTGAATTAGCGCAAGACGCTGTAGCTGAATCGAGACAGATAGGGAAGCCCACAATGTGGTGCCAAAGAGTAAAAAACCATCTGTTTCGACTAGGTTTCGGTGAAGTCTGGTTTTTCCAGGAAGAAATCGAACACCCAAACATAATTATTAATAATTTAAAACAAAGACTAGTAGATGTTCAAATCCAAAATTGGCATAGTGAGCTATTCAACGATAATAACCGAAAAAACAACCAAGGTAACAAATTAAGATTTTACCGAACATTCAAATATAAACATGAACTTGAAAATTATCTGTTAAGTATTAAGAACGTGAAGCATCGAATTGCGCTAACGAAGTTGAGAATAAGTAATCATGAGCTACAAATTGAGAGGGGCAGATATGAGCGCCCATACAAACCACCCAACGAGAGGCTTTGTCCTCTTTGTAAAGCCGAAGTTGAGGATGAACGGCACTTTATAATTAGATGCACATACTACCAAGTGCCGAGAAAGGAATTCTATGCTTCATTGGAAAATACATTGAAAAGATCTCTAAAGAAAACAAATGATGACCAAATTTTAACCCTTATACTTAAGCCAGATACCAAAATTGCAAGAAGAGCAGCCAAATACATATCTGATTGCCTTACAATTAGATCCCACATTATAAGTAACTTGCCACCTGTTTCCACAATAAATTCATGTCATATATATTACCCTACAACAAGACTTAGTATTCATCTATTTAGTCATATTTTTATTGGATTAAACACTGATGTAAACATTAATGTCTGCAAAGTGCCAATAAACCTCTTCTGTCTGTCTGTCTGAACGGTGAACATTGAACGAGGCTGTACGGGGTTGAACAGGGTTGTACGGGGTTGTACGGCGTTAAACGAGACTGTACAGGGTTTAACTAGGTTGAACGAAGTATAATGGGGTTGAACAGGGTTGAACGGGGTTAAACGAGACTTTGCGGGGTTGAACTAGGTTGAACGAAGTATGTTGAACAAGGTGGAACGAAGTTATGGAAATAATTATGCAGGGAGACTATATGGAATACTACCATGAAGTATATACCCGTAAGAGTCTATCGTTTCGAATGCTTTTGATAGCTGGCGTTGAGGACTGAGGGAACAATATATTGTCTAGGAAACCGAGTTGAGGCTTTAGATACATAATGGCGTTGGATCGTTTCTTTCTTGGTGGTCGTTTCAACAACTTCTAGGCCGCGGATGTATTCAACTCGTATCAGAATTCTACAATCTTGGGAATGTGAAAGTCAAAATGGCTTCGATATCCTGCTCAAACCCGAAAGGGATTGTGGACGATCTAGGGCTGGAGAGGTGTTTCTATACATCGGAGATTCTTGAGGAAAAGCTTTTTATTTTAACTGTAAAGCTATCTGAAGAGGAACAGACCAAAATGACACGTGTTCACCAAAGTGAGGTGCCCCCCCTGGTTACCACAAAAATGGATAGCTTTCCTGTCTTCTATGTTTTCCCACAGAGCTACACACATTGTTCTGCTACTACTGCTGACCTAGATGCAATGCTGGATATCTTTAAAGAGGATAATAGGAAGGTTATCAAATGGCCAACTGGAGAAAACATTGCGCACTGCCCCCATTGTGGCCACAGCGATGTTTATATAGGGCGCTTTTGTATTGAACCAATGGCGAAGTCTTATTTTGAGAGTTCGGAAGATTCAGGGGGAGGTCTTGAACCCACTATTAATGTCTCTACACATTACATGCCTAGAATATTCCATGAAAAGTGTTTTAAACAACTGGCAAAACAAGCCTTAAAGTTTGGTGTTGTTCTTCCTAATCAACCTGAACCTAAAAGCCATAATACCATTACTGGATATGATCTTCCACTCTTAACGGAGCAGTGGGTCAAAGTCCAGAAGCTTGTTAGAGGGATGGATAGAAAAATAAGACTGAATTTCATCCCAGAATCATTATTTGGTGCTAGTGATAGAAAACAACTCAATGATGCCATATGTCTAGAAAAGTTTCTGAAAAACTTGACATATCAAAACATGGTCCATATTGCCGATACAGCTGGGATGGAACTGGAGGCATCACAGGAGGATTTTGAAAGTTCATCTTTATTTCCATCTGATGCACAGTATTTCAGAAATGAGGGAAACAGGGCCATTTCTTCTAAAGATTATCCATTAGCAATAAACTTCTACAGTAAGTCAGTCATTGCCTGCCCAAGCAATTATGTCACTTGGTCCCAGAGGTCTATAGCATTAACTGGTCTAAAAAAATTTGAAGAAAGTCTACAAGATTCAGAAGAATGTATTAAGCTTAACCCTAAATGGATAAAAGGATACCTTTCTAGAGCATTAGCCCAACTGACTTTAGAGTGGCACGATGATGCACTGGTCACTCTTATTCAAGCAGGTAATGTGGACCCAGCTGATGCCGATGTTGCAAAGAAGTTATTGACTGCTGTAAACCTATCATATTCTGGTAACGGAATAACACATTTTGTGAAGGTGGTAGAGGATGAGAGATATGAAAGGCTTCACATCTTCTTGACTCTTGTATGCAAGCATATTTGCAAATTATGTGGAATAACAGAAGAGGAAATGGCATCAAAACCTTCTGTGGTAAGTAAGTCTACTTTAAACGTACAAGATCTCCCTAGAGCATGGTTCTGTGGTGGTTTATTTTGCATAGAAGATACAGGGATATGTCACTGGGTCTCTCAATCCAGAGGCTTATGATTACATGTGTAAGTATTCCAACAAACTGCAAGGTTGAATTGGAATTTTGGTTGGGAAACCAATCTAATGAAGTACATGTACTCTGAATAATCTTAATGATGCTTAACAAAGGAACAGCAATTTAATAGCCCAAGTAAGTGTCAGTGCCAGAGGTTTATCCAGAAAGGTGATGAACTATCTTCTTTGTGGGAACTCCGAATCACAGCAAACCATTTGAATATTAATGAGAAAATAATATATGAATATTAATGAGAACACTGTTATGGGGAAAAACTCTAGAGAGAACACTGATTATATTATAAATACAATAACCTATTTGTGGTGTCAAAATATGCCCTGATATTTCATCCTCAGACATTTTCTCATCTGAGAAGAGAACAGTTCCCAAGAGTGAAGTTCTAGGGAAACTCTGACCTTCGAGGATCAGATAAAAGATATGTCCAAAGACAAATATCAGGGCATATTTCGATGACACAATGTAGGTTATTATTGTTGTTATCCTTCAAATATTTTCTTATACGCTCACAGTGGGTGTATTTGCTGATATTACCCGCTCGCGGAGAGAAAATATTTGGTCACATGACACATTCAACCAATCACATGCGAGAGAAAATATTTGATGGATTATAAACAAATGTACACAGTGCTTGAAATTGCAACTGATTCAGTTGCCAATGCGACTACAATAAATTTATGTTTGGTGATTAAAACTTACCAACTTGGCAGTCAGTCCTCAGTGATACCGGTATTAAGATTAAAATACTTGTAGAATTAATGACATTTTGTAACTTCCTCCTTTCATTTTCTTATTAAAACTACAAAATGGTTCAGTAAAGTGCTGAAATTTCCTCGAAAGCGAAAGCCAGCTTGTTGGTTACTCATCATTTTAATAGTGGTTTCTCTTTCAAAATAATTTAATGTGGGAATATAATGTAGAATTTTGGTGAAAGATTTGGACATTTTCAATTGCATGTGTTGCATTTTTTTCTACATAAAATTTAGGTTCAATCCCAGTTTCTGGGAAACTACCCACCCACCTCTCCCTTGGGTATGCATCGTTCTATTAATGATTAACCATTAAAGGTTAGGGTGAAGTGTGGGGGAGGGGTGGGGGTTTCCCTGAAACCTTGATTGATCCAAAATTTACATGTCGCTACCTGGCGACTAGATTTTATGTGGTAGTCGTCAACTGGTGACCATAGCTTTATTTTCGAGTCCTGATACAATGTACCATACACATGTACGGTACACGTGGTGGCCAGCTTGACTTGGAACAACACATTTTTGTGTACACAGCCTCACACTAACTAATTGTTTCAAGATGAGTGTTTGTGTACTAAAGACAGGGTTCTCCTAACACCGGCATAGTAGGGGGAGAAATAATTTGAGTAGGGGGCATTTATTTTGAAATCCAGCCTTCTATGGTAAGTAAAAAGAGTATTGTAGAAAACTTGTAGCTGGCATGGTCAAGTAGAGTACATGGAGAAAATGCAGGTGCTTTGGGAGAACTCTGTAAAGAACAAAGGTATTTATTATCCTGGGATTAAACATGTCCGCCACACAAATAACATGTATGAGCTATCACCTCATGTTTCTTAAAGCCATGTTTCTTAAAACAAGTTATTTTTTTCATCAATCAAATCACAACATTTGAAACCTATCATACGTGACTGGTTGCCTTGACTCAGCAACCACTTTCATTTCCCACCAAGGGTGGTTGCTAAAAAGAGGTTAAACTGGACTAGCTTTTGATAAATATTACGATAAGTCTGTCTGTTTTCAGTATATGCTTCTCTTGTCACACACAAAGCTTTCAGTATGAAGCTCCAGGATATAATGCTCAGTGGTTTGTGAAAAGAGAAAATTAATTTAATTTACCCTGGAACCTCCTAATGAAACCGTTATGCGTGACAAGTGAAGCATATATAATTATTGAAAGTTGGCTATTAGCTCAGTAAGAGAATCAACCCAGGCAGACTAATAACGTCTCAAAATAACTTACAGGAATGTGCTGCCTTTGCAGCCCCAGGCACACTTTCCTTTCAAAACCATTTACAAAAGTCATGATGGGGGCCGTACATGCTTGATGTGAGCAGACTGGAAAAAGCTGTACAGCCTGCTTGATTTTTTGCTTGTTGTTTTGCCATTTGAAAGTGGTCACATGATAAAAGACTTATTTACTGATTAAGGTTGGGCCGAACAGGAAAATATTTGGCTCTCTGTCAATTTGTATGGACCTCATGACCTCGAGCCATATATTTTCCAATCTGGCCCTTCCACTTCGGCAATAAGTACTTATTTTGGCCTGGGAATTTTTGGGCCTTCAAGACTTTGTGGATAAGCACATTAAAGAGCACCTAACCCTTATTTTGTTATCCTAAATATCGATTCTACATCAAGGGAATAGTTGGAATGGTAGAATATGAGTGGTGCATCCATGAATTATAGACTAAGGTTGTATTTCGAATATGCTAATGTTGTGATGTCTACCCAGGAAATTACTGTTATATATTTCTCCTTGGGATTGAAACTATTCTCTGGTTTAGTCAAAATATTTGGTAAAATCACTGATACAAACTATAATAAGTTAAAACATGGATTATATTTATAGAATGTCATTTATCACTATTTTTGAATAATAAATAATTCCTGTGTAGATGTCACATTCATTAGCATATTCGAAATATAAACCTCTGTAACTCATGCATAGATGCAAGCCTTGAATCAAGAAATATTCTACCATTCAACCATTGACTTGATGTACATTTAAAATCACTATTTGTGATAACACAATAAAATAATGTTAGGTGCACTTTAAGAAGTACAGTGTTGGGTCACTATTAGGAACCTCCTGTTCACCTTTTGGAGTGATAAAACTAGGAATCAATACTGATACCATTTTAGCTTAGAATTTATATCTTTACTGACCAAAGTATTGATCAATCTGAAATTTATTTCCTTTGTCAATTCATTAAATTGTTAGCTTTAATTTCTCTTAACCCATTTGAAAATAGTACATGCCTTACTTTACATATAAAATAAAACTAACTCCTGGAAAACTGAAATCTTAATGATAAAAAAGTGTTTTCTTATTGTTCATGTCACTGAAAGCAGTTTCAATCATGCATTTTGTGCAAAGTTTTTTTTGTGATTTCAAAATACTCCTGGAAAATTTATGGAAAAAGTCCTAAAAAATCCTGGATTTATTTTTTTAAGATGTGAAAGTGTACGACTCCTGTTACAAGTTTAATGGCAACACACTGAACCAAGAAAATAATCTGCATGAATGTGTAACTTTTCACTTTATTCTTTTAAAGCTTCAGCGGAACATGATGCTTGACAGACATCAAGCAGCCAGATTGGCGTACAGACTAAGTACACTAGACCTCGCACAACTGAAGAAATACACAGAGATCTTCAAGGACATTGCAGGATCAGCACTCAATGATGTCCTTGTGAGTAATATGAAGGGGGAGATGATGAATGTTTAGCATACGTTTTGTACTGGGCTGGATGGCAATTTCAGTGTTCTCACGAGACTGCGTAATTGCGGGTACTCAAATTTGTTTTAGAAATGGCACACAAAAAGTTAATGTACTTGAGGACACTAAGGGTGCAAAGCAGAAACACCAGCTGTTAAAATTAGTTATAAAAGGAAAACAATGGTAAAAGAAGTTGTGAAATTGGATAAAAATTTCTTCAATTGCTGATGAAAATCCTATTTATCATGACCCATTGTATCTCTGAAATACTTCACAGTTTTTGTCTTTGTGGATCCTTGGACCCCAATCTTCAAAATTATGGTGACAATACTGGAATTTAGTCTTTCAGTTCAAAAGATTTCATATTGTTCAACGGGAGACTTTGTCCAGGTTCAATTTTCACATTCAGTATTTTTTAGACGTTTTACCCTTAACAGCACATCATGTACATTTACTTTCACCTGTTAGTAATTTCCCTTGGGGGTATTGGAGATACCCAATTGAGTTTGATAACAAATTCCCTCTCTGGGTTTGGAATTTGACATTGTTTCAATTGTGTGGCCCATCGGTCAGCCGTCAATTTTTAAATTTATTTTCTATGAATTTTGGTGGGGAATTTGACATGAAATGCCGGCCCGTGGGAGTGGAAAAATTGACTACAAATTTGAAGTAAAATGTCAAATGCTGCTGGTATGCTCAATGTCCCTCCTGTTGGGAAACAACAATGGTAAATGTACATAAAGGCTAGGAAAAGCAGAGGAATTTTCAATGCTCCTGCAATAGTAATTATTTTCGTCAGTGTGTTGCCATTTTGTCGTACATTTAGTTAATTGAAAGCATTGCGTTTTTGCATACATGTAGTAATTATCTTTTACTCCAATGTGATAACAGAAATCGGCCAAGAAAGGAAAGAAAGCAACGAAAGGGAAGGCGAAGGGAAAGCAAACTAGCAGCCTGTCAAAGAAACTAAGCGCCGAGAAAGATGCAAGGCTGGCTGCTCTGGAGAAACGTGAGAATGACGTCCTGCGACAGCTAAGAGTGAACAGAGAAAAGGACGAAAGTAGCAACAGCAAAAGCATCAAAAAGAAAAGCGTGTGGATAGCAATGAAGAAATCTTTGACTGAACAGAGGAAGTACTTGAACCAGGAACTGGAAATCATCCGAAAATGTCACGAACAAATCAAGGAAGACACGAAGAAAGGAATCCAAAGAAGGCAGTCGGATTCGACAAACGTAGAAATCAATAATGTACTGGAGAGACAAAACAAAATTCCATGCAGCAAGAGATATACGCCAGATCAACTCAAGGCCTTACCATGGCAGGTTTTGGAGAAGGCTGAGAGCAATGGCATGCTGAATGAAACAGAATTAGAGCCAAGCAATGAGGAGCTGTGGAAGGTTGTTGAACCGTTTAGTGCCTCACTCGCCTGTGGTACACATTCTCCAATTGGTGCTATCTTGGCTGAGTATCTTCTGGGGAGCTACCGCAATGCGTGGCAATGTTTAGGCGACTTAACCGGTGAGGAAAATCTATGTGCATTTGGACTTAGTCCTAAACGTGACGATTCTACAACAACAGAGGAAGTGCTAAACCAAAGCACTGAAAAACCAGGAGTTGGCCTGGCTAATGGATCTAAGAATTCAGACATTAAGATCGAATTAGCTTCGACTCCATCGGAGCCCTACTTAGGCCTTCCAAGTTTGACTGGCTTAAGATCTATAGAAGATGGACTGCTTGACTTTTGCCTGCATATTGATAGGTCTGTGAACGAAGTAGCTCATCATGGCTTCACGCGTGAAGGGAGCAAGTTGAAAGCGGCCATTCTGAGAAGTTCTAGCCCAGCGAATGAAGTTTTAGAGAGCGACGAACATTTTCACGATGCTCTCTCCAGTCTCGATGATATTAAGTTTGATGAAGATTTCACGACAAGCCCAGAGGATATTCATGAACTGGATGGTGTTACGGAGATCCTGGAATTAAAGAGGAACAATTCCGTTGAACATAAACTTGCTCAATCAGTAGCTAACAAAAAGATGTGTGCGCACTGTTGCCAGTCGGGCATTAAACTGAGCAAATGCGGGAACTGTTTGAAGGTATATTATTGCAGTAAAGACTGCCAGAGGTTGGATAGGAAACTTCACAAGAAAAACTGCCAGAGACTTTGAAATGCGTCTTGGATCATTAATTGTACTGATTTTGAACGTAGATCAAAATTGTTGAAGCGAAAAGATTACTAGGAAAATGCAAGGGCGAAGGCTGTTTGCCAGTGGAACAGGAAGTTTGGGCGATTCGGAAGTTGGAGGGAAATATTGACTAACCAGAAAGTATGATTCGAAAGTAGTTTTCAGAATCAGTTTTATGAATAAAGTAGCACATTTTAGTAGAGGCACATGACTGTATACAAATGTACAAATGTAGGTAAGCTTAATGTACATACCTGTTAAGTACACACACAGGCAAGATTAAAAGCGGAGGCAATGAGGATTGGATTAATATAGTTAATCAGTAGCTGCCTCTTAGAGTCATAGGTTTGATAACTGGACGTAGAATTACAATACCGGAAAACGAACAGAGAAGCAAGGAATAAGATGGCAGATCTGAGGAAAATTAGTGAGAAAGGCGGCCCAAATATAGAGGAAAAGATCAAGAAAATAGAGATAGAAGAAGGCCAAACAATTTGCCGAGCCGGATATAGTACCCGGATTGAGTCGTGATTTTTTGCTCTCTTGCTATATCTATGGTGCTTCACTAAATATGTATAAAAGAACAGGTTTCGCAGTGGCAATTCCATGAGGTGAAACAGCTGCTCCAGATCGAATTGGAATTTAGACAATCGAATATTACACACAAAAAGACGCATTTAAAGTGCAAGTAAAGCCATAAAACAACATGAACTCTTTTTGCCCCAAATTCCATTTCTGATATACTTCAGTTGTCTAAAGCTTAACTTAGTTTTTTTGAGAGGCAGGAGCAGAAATTAAACTAGAATAAACGCTACCCAAATTGCGGGATTGATCCATCTTGTGATGTCACAATTTGAAAGCTACGGATTCTATTGTAGTAGTTTTCTCAAGGGAGGGAGTTGATTGATCTTATGACGTCACAGGACTCATGAAAACTAACCAAAATTAGGGATTAAATGCCAGAAATGTTACAAAATTTGCAAGATTAATACCTTTTTGTGAGAAACAAACACAGTATTACAATATTTTTATTTCTTTTTTGACATGATACTTGCACTTTAAAGTAATTGTTTTGTAATCATTGATAAGTTTATAGGATAAATTTGTAAATAGGTATATTTAACAATTATTCACCGAAGTGGAGGTGAATAGATAGAGGATATTACATGGTGGTGTGAAGATATGAAGTTTATCCTCGAGTGTCGAAAACATGTCACGAGTGAGCGCAGCGAACGAGTGAATTGTTTTCGACTCGAGAGGATAAATTTCATATCTTCAAACCATCGTGTAAATTTTCTTTTTATTATATGGACATTTAAACTGCTCTAAGAACTCTTTTTTTTTTTTTTTTTTTTTTAAACAACCTCTTTTTCTTTTCTTTAATAAATTTTACAAAATTACACATCTACTAACACTAAACTATACACAAAATAACTAAAATTATAAAACATACTCAAATTTACGCTACGTTTTTCTAATTACTTATTTATTGCCATTAGAATTGTGTTCCATTTCTTATAATGTGAAAGGAGTTTATTTCTTTTTTTGGCGATTTTTAATTCAATTTTTTCTGAGTATCTTAATAAGTTCTTAAAAAGAGTGATAGACGGAATTTGTTTTCCTCTAGCTTTATAAAGACACTTATCTAAGAACTCTTATCTATTTATTTTACTCACTGTCGCCTTTGTGTCGGTACAAACCTCTTCGTAATCTTTCTAAGCTGTTCTGGGGAGTTTCATCGGATTTTCTTGGCCGTCTCTTCGTTGCAGTCGAGAAAATCTTTAGAGTTTTAGATCGTATTTGGCTTTTTGTTCTCGGAATATTCATCGTCATGCAGCTCATTTAAGCTGTTTACATCTTCCTCTGTGATTTTCACAAACCTGCCCCCATCTTTGTAGTCCAAAAGGCGGCAAACGTGACATCGATATTTTCATTAGTGAGGATATGGAAAATACGTTACTCAGTACCCGGATGTAGTTTCGTATGAGTTCTATGAGTGGTGTATTTCTCAGTAAAACACTATCGTCCATATAATAAGAAATCATATTCACTGTTTGAGTAGCGCACGAAAAGTGATATTCACTGATGTGGTATATACTAAAACTATTTATACAGAATAGAAAAAAAGGAATGCCCATAGTCAACGATAACAATTATTTCATAGTTTTGTAGATGAAGTAAATACATTTGTTTATTTACTGTTGGCTTCGATCTAATGAAAGACAAGAGCCCATCTGGGCTTTCACTCGGGCCACATGAGATTGAAGATGAAATACACTTTCATTTGAAATCCTCTTAGTATCAAGTCGTGCTTTAATTCGCCAGTGAGAACGTCAAAAAAACAGACTGGTCTATTAATCGCTTTTATGGCATGACTATGATAACGCAGGATTCGAACAACAGAATACTGGCAAATTCAAGTGTATAAATGCAATACAATGACATATTCAGACTTTGAATTTGATTGAAAATAGATCAAAACTCGGGGAAATGTCCGGCTAAAACTGTATGAATAAATGTGAAATGAAACATAAATTTCATAGCAAGAAAAACAATTGTAATTCCTATAAATGAGAAAGCTCTTCTATTAAGCCGCTTCTCATATACACAGACTGTTTCACAAAAAACATTTGCGCTTATCGACACAAGAATTCAGTTGACCTTTCAAATAATTTATTCTGAGGTACGCATACTCTAAATCAGATGTTAAATAAAGCGATAATTAGAAGGAAAAGTACATTAACAGACAAACTGTGAGGAAATTTATTCAAATCAAAAAGAGTTTCCTTACAGTACTTACGTAACTGACACCTTCGTGCACATATGCACTGAATCGGAATGAAAGTCGAAGCCTACCTCGAACTTAACTTTCAGCTAACCTGTTTCCTTTCATTCCACAATGAATAATAATCTCATAAAGTAAGCCCGTAGCTTTCAATAAATTTGCCAGTGTCTGAATGAAACAGCTAGATCTTTTCCAATTTCTCTCACGAGTCACGGCAGAAGACAGTCTCAAGCTACAAAACTTGAATTTTGATCCTCTTCACAGTAACGTAATTTAACGTCTCCGATCAATTCCTCTCTCTTTGCTGGCAGTTCATGCTTCTTGTACGTGTAGTTGCCCCACTGATCATGAGCCGTAACCACAAAACGAGCACAGCATTTCAGTTGGCATACACTGCGTACATCTGCTTAACTAATTAGATTTGTAAAAATCTTAGCGGATCATGTAAATATTCCGCTTGGCTCAAATATGAGGGTTTCTGCCGTCAAAGTTCATTTTTTGTTTCAGTTTTCCCCATATTAGCAGACTTGTATAATGTCTCGAGCTCTCCGAATCCAGTAGAAAGACTCTGGTTATTCTGTCGTAAAACATGGACCTGACCCAAATTTAGGTTGTATTGCATCATTGCCCACGATGGAATAGATTTCTGACAATGACTATTTTAAATTGATATCTCCTTGTCTCGCCTAGTCTGAGCTTTGAATTTTCTTATCTGAGCGCGCCTGAGGAAATCTCACCTTTGTTTGCGTGACCAGCATAGTGCAATCTGATTGGTTCGAATTTGACCTTTAACGCATGCGCAGAAGCCGTCTGACACTGATTAAAAAAAAAAGTAGTAACCACTTGCATTTTAAGACTCGGCGCTGCCACAGGCAGCCCGAGTAAAAAGATTTCGGAATTCGAAACTGAAAAGAAAAACGATAATGTTCAGTGACTAGCAGAATAGATCAGTAAGTTTGAATGACTTATGAATACCCTATTTTAAAAATCGTTACCCGTTTTTTAACTTAAACTTCAAGACTTATTGCAAAAAAATGTAAAATATGAGAATAAAACAATGTTAGTCAGCTTAGCGCATGACGTCATCTTTGACGAGCGCCTTTTTCCCAGTTGTCTATGCGCGCCTAATCCAAAATAGCGTCGAAACAAATTTTCTCATGCGGCCCCTCCCCCACGAGTCTCTGGTACCTATCTGGCGCTGATTTCCAGGAGGGGCGTGAAAATATTTACATTGCTAACTACGGTATAATAAATACTACAATTTATAGAATATACCAGAAATACAATATTATTACCGTTTTCGTTGAAGTGCGACCCAGAAAGTTTCAAGTCTCGTTTGTAAAATTGCATTCAGCCGACAGTCAATCAAACGCGTTGTCCAGTCGTAGAGCAGCTTTCGTATGAGTGGGACAAACTACAGCACTGACTGACAGCACGGTTACCGTACGGCATGCCGTGACGTTGAAATGGTTTCCAATTGTTTTTGCCCTGCTGATCCAATCAAATTACAGAAATACAGCACGGTTGACATGCCGTGGTTTGTTCCGCTCATACGAAATCTTCTCTATACAAAGCTTTTACCGCCTAGACTTAATTAAATTTTGATTGACGGTTGCCGGCTAAATGCAATTTTCTAACTGTCGGGGTCGCACTTGAATAATATAGATGCGAAACGTTTTTTTAATACATATATTATTTAACACCATATTTATCACTACTTTTACAACCTCAAAATTAAAGACTATAAACTAATAATAATCCACTAATATCCAAAGTACATACATACACACGTAAAACAAACGATCAATTTCAAACAAAAAAAAGGCAAAGGAGAAAAACAAATGTCAACTTAAAGACCCTGTGTCCGAGCCCATTAAAGGCCAGCTTTTAGGCAAACTAAAATGCTCTCGATTGATTATAAGTTTCATAAAAGAAGTATACATACACTTTGGATAACGAATTTCATAATTTATACCGGATTAAAAACCCAATCGAGCCCACGAATTTTTCCCGGATGCTTCGGATATGATTTTAACAGTACTTGGCAGGAAGCCAGTATTGTTCTGTCTTTAGATTCTAATTCGGTTTACGAGTGCGACTTTTCACAACTATACAAGCAAACACATACTTTTGCTACCTTGTTTTCATGTCTCCAGTATTGCTTAGCTGTATTTGAAAATCTCTACTTTCCTTGCGAACAAGAGCCCATCTGGGCACAGGCAGCCCAAGCTCAAGTTACGAAAATATAAGGGTTTGTATGGGAGCGTAGCGAAGTCCGTTTACAAGCCAGAAATACTGTAAAAATATTTGAATAAAATGACTTACCTTGTCACTGTGATGTCTTCTGTCGTGTTTATCTCCTTGTTGGGTGGTTTTAAGCTGATTTCAGCCGGGATTTTTTTTCGGAGGAGCCCCGAAAAGAAAACCCCGGCTGAAATCAGCTTAAAACCACCCAACAAGGAGAGAAACACGACAGAAGACATCACAGTGGCAAGGTAAGTCATTTTATTCAAATATTTTACAGTATTTCTGGCTTGTAAACGGACTTCGCTACGCTCCCATACAAACCCTTATATTTTCGTAACTTGAGCTTGGGCTGCCTGTGATCTGGGCTTTCACTCGGGCCACATGAGATTGAAGATGAAATACACTTTCATTTGAAATCCTCTTAGTAACAAGTCGTGCTTTAATTCGCCAGTGAGAACGTCATAAAAACGTCTGGTCTATTAATTGCTTTTATGACATGACTATGATAACGCAGGATTTGAACAACAGAATACTGGCAATTCAAGTGTATAAATGCTATACAATGACATATTCAGACTTTGAATTTGATTGAAAATAGATCAAAAACTCGGGGAAATGTCCGGCTAAAACTGTATGAATAAATGTGAAATGAAACATAAATTTCATAAGTCCGCTTCTCAAATTCAATGAGAAAGTTCTTCTAAGTCCGCTTCTCAAATTCACAGACTGTTTTACAAAAAACATTTGCGCTTTCGACACCGAAGAGTTCAGTTGACCCGTTCAAATAATTTATTCTGAGGTACGCATACATTAACAGACAAACTGAGAGGAAATTTATTCAAATCAAAAAGAGTTTACTTACAGTACTTTTTAATACGTAACTGAACTTTTGGTAGTGTTGTTGACAGCATCCCACCTTCGTGCCCATATGCACTGAATCGGAATGAAAGTCGAAGCCTACCTCGAACTTAATATTCCTGTTTAACAGAGAGATAAAAAAGGGGTAAGTTTCTCCCATTTCTGTAAATGAGACAGAGACCATTTTATTATTTCTTTCTGCTTATCGATCCTTCAATGCTATAATAATATCGCATCTTTTGAATAAAATCGTCTAATTTTGGCACTTTCCCACATGCTCTGTATTTGTACAACATTAGTTTGAAAATAAATATAACAGAATTGACAAAGCATTGTTTTCTCCTTGGTCTACTCCTAAAATTCGAAAAATGGCGTCCAATTTAATTAACTATTGTTTAGGACTGACTAGCCTCGCTTACGCGACCGAAAGCTTTTGTGTGGACTGACTGGCCTCGCGTTCACGTTACCAGGACAATAGCTTTTTAATTGGACGCCATTTTTCGAATGGGTCTATTCAAGGAGGGTATTACAATATCACAGGTATCTAACCACGTTTATAAGGTATCATAAAAATTAACTACATGACGACATTCAACAAAAAATGAATAGTTGACTCCTCCAGCCCGCAGAAAGAACAATTGTATTGAAAGATAATATTCGATCGTTTTATAAATACGAACATAAATTACCTTCCAATTAATCTAATTCCTCAACCATTAGCCTTCTTTCTCACTTAGCTTGTGCAGTAGGTATTCCTGTTTTCTGGGTTATCAGTATATCATAGACATTTTTATTAGTTAATTTTTCAGCCTTATAGTTTTACCCTTTAAATCTATCGTATCAGGGTATATTTTACTGCTATCCACTACTTTATGCAAAACTTGGAAATGTAGAAATACAGGCAATGAAAGCTAAAAAGTTTTTATGTAATATTTAGTGTATTGTTTTTAAAAAGTTTGCGAGTAGAATAAATATTTATTGTTGTTGTTGTTGTTTGGAAAACTGAAGACACGACTGTACGTTTCCCAGTACAGCTACATCCCTCAAATTTTGATCAGTTAATCTTTTACCTGGTATCGTAAGTTTGCAGACTGTTAATATTTCAGAAATACGATTTTACGGAAATTATTTGGCATCGGATTCCCATACAAACACTGTATTTCGTGCCATGTTTGCACCTCATTCAAAATGTCGGAATTAACCGGGAACTGGTTTATACAAACCGGTCGCCCTGTAAACTGCTGACTCTGGGGACTCGACCAGCTCTTGCGGTGCTTGTTCAGTACTTGATCTTGACCTTATTCACTGATGGCTGCATTCCGGACTGGAAATATTATGAATCCGCCGTAGGCAGCCACAGGGACTTGTCCTTCCCTTAATTAAGAGTACCGCAAGTTTCAGCCGAGGTTGACGGACTTATCGTAGACGCCAAGTTATCTCACTGTGGGTTTCTTGCTAATAACACGTTAGAAGCCGAGCATTTGCCTTTATATACTGTTTATACTCCCCCGCCACGAATGGTAACGTGAAGAGTTATTATTAATGAACTACCAGGGGTAAGAATGTGGTCACATCCACTCAGTCAATCAGCAGCGCCCACCATTTAGCTCCCTAAATCCCAAAGTAACACAGAAATAATGGGGTTAATACTTAGTAATTAGCAACATCTTTTGTTCTCCTTTGTTACTTAAGGAATACTAATTACTAAGTACTAACCCCACTTTTTTTCTTGTGCTTCAAATTAAGCCCTCCCCGCTTGACATCCTTATTGAGTAAAACTAAAACTAATCAAATGGTGCCTTTGATTACAATTTTACACTGAAAACGCAAATTTTGTTAAATATTACTTCTCAACAAAAACACACTTTCAGTAACAAATCAATATTCTTTGAATCCTTGTACTACAAAAAATGAGGAATCACATAACTTTAATAATTTTTGTCTCACTCAGGTTTTGAGAAAACTTCCTATATTCGGCTGGTAGGGATGATCGTCGTATTTCAATAGGGATTGAAATCGGCGATTTAGTATTTTTAGGGGTTGTCCAAGCGAAATCCATTGTTTTAAGAGCTGGATTTTTTTAGGGTGTAAAAACTAGGAAGAAAGAGATGTATTTGATGATTGAGAATAATTGGCAATGTAATTATTATTTGGTATTTTTTAGTGTGATTTTTAGCCTGCTTGCCGGCTCTTCTGTAATTTTTCGGTCGTTTTTTCTCTCGGATTGGGTCATCTGTGGCACGCGGTCAAAATGGGGCGAGGATTTTTGTCCTCGCCCCATATTATCTCTCTCTTTTTTGATATCCTTTGTTTTCACTGCTTCAAGAAACCTTCTTTAGAATTCCCGTCCTCTCCTCCACTCAAATAGTCCGAAACCCTAAAGTATTCATCAGTTTTCACACGCTCTTGGGTGCATGGCCACTGATTCGCATTCGAGGGCCTCTAGCTCCGTTAATTCACTCATTTCTCACAACTGCTTTTCAGAAACAACACTGATATTAAGGGAGTGGTCATTATTTATGGATAGGGGGGGGGGGGGGGGGGTTGGCAAATGGGGGATGCCAGTATCAAAAACATTTTGAACCCCCCTCGTAGGCCCAAGTAAACATTTTGTGCTTCCCAGTAGCACTAGCCTAAACTTTACTTACATGAACTTTCGATCCAGGGTATTATGCTTTTTAATTTTTGTTGGATGATGTATGAAAAACTGCTATTACGAGTATATTGGATCCAGGCTCTCCAACTGCATGGGTGGGTTTGACGTCTATATCAATTTTTTTTAGAAGAATGACGAAACGCTAATTTGCGCTCAGGCGCGAGTAAGAAGGTCGCCACTTTAGGGGATCGCTACTTCGGAATTCTACGGTATTGGAATTAATAATATCAGTGAAATGTGGATAAAAACTTTTTGGACCCCCCTCTCCTTGTTAATCGAACTTTCTTGACCCCCCTAAAAAGGTGGTCAAACTTTTTATGCCCCCCCCCCCCCCCCACTCCCATTTGCCAACCCCCCCTCCCCCCTTACCCATAAATAATTACAACTCCCTAAACACTCAAACAGCAGTGCTGCTTTCCAGTCAGCTTGCAGCAATTTTGCCACGGCCAGAAAAATCGAATGGACATGCGCAGTTGAAGAGTGAAACTTAGAAAAGTTTGTCCTCTGGGACGTTCTCAACATTACAGTAAATGTATGGTGCTAAAATGTTCATGTTCTGATATTTCTAAGCACAATTTAAAAAAAACTTACATTGTTCCATATAGAACAACACACTATATAATTAATAAGCTTTGCTTTGAAGGCAATAACGGCAACTTAGCGCTGAATATCGGGGCGTTTTTGGGACTGCAGATATCGCTGCACTGAAAATCAAGTCGAAAGACCTCAACAGCTTGAATTATGACTTCGATTGCAATACTTATCGAGGGTTCCTATCCTCATCTTCGATTCCTTTTGAAAGATCGAATATTGCTTCGTGATTTTACCCTAATTCCAACACTTTGTGTCCTTCAATCGGCTAATAATAATAATAATGAAGGTTCAAAGAACTTGATGTAGAGTCTCGTAACTAGCGACAGATTGAGTAAAAAATAGGCATTTCCGCCCCTTTCCGTTACTGTCACAGTAACGAGTCAAAATCCGCGGGAAAACTTACAGACAAATGTATGGAAACTGAAAACACGATTGCACGCTTCCCAGAACAGCTACATCTCTCAAATTTTGATCAGTTAATCTTTTTCCTGGTATCTTAAGTTTGCAGGCAGTGATTATTTCAGAAATTCGATTTTACGGAAATTATTTGGCATCGGATTCCCATACAAACACTGTATTTCGCGCCATGTTTGCACCCCTTTCAAAATGTCGGAATTAACCGCGAACTGGTCTATTGAGTCCAAAAAATATTTTGAAGTAAGAATGTGTCGAGCAGAAAGGATATAGGGACTTAATTAATCTAATGATTCTTATCTATAAAATTGTTATCTATATAAAGCAAGGGACAAAGGAAAAACTCCAACCAAGCACCTCTTTCTAAAATTGAAATATTAGAGCGTAAATGTGCCAAAAACAGTCAAATGTGCCAAAAACAGTCAATTTCACTTGGAAAAATGGAACAAACTTTCAACCGTATTATAAATCTGATATTGCCTTCTCTTAGAAAACAAAAGAACTGAACTGGGAGATGTAGGCTATCACTATAGAAATCCTGTAGCGATGTTTCGTGTTGATAAACGTTGCAATTGTTATGCTAATGTCCCAGACATGATTTGTAAAGCTCGCTTTGTGTTAGGAACCAATGGATCTCTGGTTGGCACATTAATGACAATAGATGACGACACACGAAACATCGCTATAGAAACAAATATTTACATATTGTTAAAATGACTGATCCATAGATCAACAATTATGCCTGCCACCTTTTAAAACTTTTTTTTTCATCTAAATATTTGAACTGTTACAAATGTAAATTCGTTAGTTTTTTTGTCTGTTTTTTCTTTTTCTTTCGCCTTTTTCTTTTTTAGATCTCATATTGTGTACATGTATGTAATTATTTGCTTAATAAAAAAAGCTGGGGTGCGGAGGGGGGGGGGGGGGGGGGGGGAGTTGGTTTATTTCTTAGTGATTCACTGGTACGTAACACGATAGTGGTGCCTCGGGGGCTTAGCTGGAGACAGAGCAATTACCGCGCCCAGTAACGCATGCGTATTATCGTATGACTATTTTTCGGTCAAGGCCAAGGTCTGCTCTTGATATATTCAAATATTTTTTTGCCAATGAAGTTGGTTTGAGCGCACAAAATCCGTATTCAATTCTGTTCTTGGTCTCAACAGTTAAAACGAGATACTGGACATTGGCACATCCGGAAATTTTTTTGGGTCACCTGCAATTCCGGCAAGAGCCCATAACCAAGAGCGTTTTCACAAGTTGGGCTATTTTTAGATTATTTTTGCCGCCAATTAGTGGGTTACACCGGTGGCGGAACAAAAGATGCCTCATTAGATTCTTTTGTTGTACCAACAACACGTCTGCTACGCTTTTGTGATTTTATTCCCTTAGGAATGATTGCAACCCAATAATAGCGGGAACCGTTCTAAAAATAACCTAACTTGTGAAAATGCCGTAGCATGGAGGTAGTATGGGAGATTCTCGCTCTTGGTTATGGGCTCTTGAATATATCCAATACTTAATTCGCTGAAATTCTAGTCTGTAGACCCTATTCCAAAATGGCGACTATTGTAATGTATGAATACAAAGAGTAAATAACAGCTGAAGCATAAAGTAAAGCAACTTTATTTTATCTGGCTTCCAGCGGCAGAAATCGGCATGGACTGCATGATAAACTTGAGGCCGACGGGAGACCTACGATTTAACATCCTTATCCGAGAAGACGTGAAGGTCTAACCGCCATTTGCAGTTCGAGAACGAGATTGTTTCACAGATGCAGCACCTTCTACTCAGTTATTTTAAGACCCCGAGTGTTGATACGGCCGGGGTTTGAACGCGACCTCCCGCACGACAGAGGGGCGCTTAACCACTGAACTAACCGGGAGACGTGGTACTAAGTTATTGAGATTTCAATATATAGAGTTTCGTATGGGCTTGAGCTCAGGTTAATACCCAACTAGCCTCGTGTTCGCGATTTTCCCTGTACTTAAATGTTAATAAGTTTGCAGCAATGAAGGACCAAACTTCCAAACTGCTCAGTATTACTTACAGCTCGTGGAGACCCAATCTCGTACCCAGACCCCCGAGCATGCGCAGTAAGAAACAAATGGGATCTGGGTACGAGATTGGTGGAGACCCTTCAGAATACGAGCGCGAGACCAAAGTTGCGACGTGTAGCCGTTTGCACTGGGCTTGTCAATCATACAAAGTGGGAGGGACTAGTCTGGAACGAATAGAGTTAATGCACCGCAGTCAGACACGTTTCGGCCGTTGTCTGAAAATCTACACAACGTGAAAATTCAAGGTTTTACGAAAGAACTGTAAATCACTCTGTTTTTCGTTCGGCCTGAACTCTGTGCTTATCCCATTTCTTTAGGAAACCTGAGTAAGAAAATCAATAAAAGGCGAATAATAAAATAAACAAACACAGAAATTTAGGGTAGGGGTGTGCCGCGGAGATATCCAAACCCTGATTTCATCTGGTGGCCATCTTGGATTCAAATTATATAAAGCGAGGCAATTCTTTGTTTTTGCCAGGTTAGTCTCGTTTTGACTATCCCTCACTACGAGGCTCACCTGGAAAAAACACAGGATTGCGTATGCCTCGCTTTGAATTCAAGATGGCCACCAGGTGAAAATAGTGAAGCATATATCGAAATTAAGGGTGAAAAATCATAAATTTGGTACCCTTTCCAAAGCTTGAAACTAAAATATGAGACCCTATTTATGGGACAAGTGAATATTCAGAATTTATTGAACAGATCGTTTTTATTTCTCTCAGTCTGTGTAATGCTTTACGCTTATTTAGTCCGTGCATGAGCCAAACCCCAAAATTTGGCCTATCGGTATCATCCGAGGTGAATAAGGCTCCTATTGATTTTTGGAAAGAGCAGTCATTGGGGAGTTCAGAAATGCCTGATAGCAGTGTATTGGTGGCAGCTATAGGGCAGGGTGTTTTGTGCACCCTCCCCCTCCCCCCCCCCCCCCCCAATTCATAAGACATACTTTGCGGAATAAACAGAAAAATGGAACTGTGATATATTTGCGTGTGTGTCTGATTTAGGAATTACTGTGGCGTCTAAGGGTTATACAAAGGATGGGAGAAAAAATACAAAATAAATTTTAAACCAAACACGTTGCATGGCACTACCCAACACACGCTATGACGTAGCTAGCGTCTAATACGCATGCTCACATCTTATTACCGGTAGAGTGACAACCATGTACAGCTGTTTCGTCCTTGTTAGGACTCATCAGCATGGCATAGCCCCCAAGACCGTCAGCCTCACTTTAGATCATAGGCCTCAGAATCTGGTTACTCTAACGGCGAGCTCGAAAGCTGCTTTAAACCCCAGCCACCACGCTACACGTGTGGGAGCTAGAGATGTGAACAAGCGCTATAGCAATGTGGATCTCTCCGAAGAGGATCTGGTAGTGCAAAATGGAAATGGCACGGCCAAATCCGATGCTCAACAAGCTTGGACATGCAATCTCGTACACCCAATTAGAAGAGAATGATACAGCACTCTGCTTACAAAAGCTTGCGTCCGGCCTGAATGATCCTGAATGATTTGGCCCGGATCCCCCACCGAGGCACTTGGTACCAATTCAGAGGTCTAAACAAAGGGCATTGAGCGCAGACCAGCAGTTAGAACCAGCCGTGTAAGTTTCTGGCTCTTGTGTGGGTCCACATCCTCTCAAGACCAACGACGACTATATACCAGCTGCAGAACAAGCTTCAAGAAGTGCACATATGAAGAACTTGTTGTGGATTTTGATGAGGAAGAACGACACTGAAAACCAAGAAATTCCAGGTTGGACCGGATTCAACATCCGAGCGACGGATCATGAATCGGTCACAGAAGATGTCGTTGAGTACCTACTATCAATGCTCCGGCAACAGAATTGTCTACAGTCTTCGAGATTCTACTGCTGTCTGATGAAATTCGAAAGAAACTCCATTTAAAGACAATAGTCGTAGTTATGGATCAAGCGCTATACACAAAAGCAGTTGAAATTGCCTGGAAAGAGGAGCGCTTTGCGAACATTCTTTTACGTATGGGTGTGTTTCACACAATCTGTAACTGGCTTGGAATCCTTGGCAAGCGATTTGGGGACGGTGGATTGAAAGGTATATTGATCGAATCGCACATAGTTGCTGAGGGGTTAATAACTGGAGTCATCGAGGGTAAGCACTATAATCGTGCCATCAGAGCCCACAAGTACATGAATGAAGCACTAATGAGACTGGCCTGGAAGAAGTTCACGAATTGGCTAGAGGAAAAGGCAGAACAAGGGTAACGCGCCACAGTAGCATTACTTCTAGAGCAGATACATTCGACAGATCTTAACTAGGAGACCCTCGAAAATGTGATGCACAGTCCAGCTTTAGAAACAACCATGGTCCTGTGGAGGGAGTTCCTAGATCACCTTAGTCATAGTAATGGCGAACTCTCGTCGTTCTGGATGTCTTACGTAGACTTTGTGGAGAGCGTCATTCTTGGTCTTCTGCGCGCATCAGGTGAAGGCAACTGTGACTTACACTTACAGTCCATTAGAAAGCTGATACCCTGGTGTTTCGCTTATGACAAGGTGAACTATGCGCGCCACCTCACGCCTTACTTCGTCAAGATGACCAATCTCAATGAAGAACACCCAGAAGTGGAGGAGGCCTTCCAGTCCGGCCGCTTTTCTGTCCAGCTAAGCAGCAGCAATTCATTTGGACGCATCCCTGTTGATCAGACGACAGAGGTGACAGTCAACAAAGATACGTAGACGACTGGTGGTACCACTGGATTCAGTCTGAAAGCAGCAACCATCCAGCGTTATTACTTAACTGCAGAGTACCGAAGTGCTTTCTTGAGAAAGCTTAGACAGATGGTGCAGCACAGAAACACAGTCTCAACATACGGAGCTCCAAAGATCCAGAATAACGAAAGATGAGCCAGCTGTTTCAATGGTGGTCGAACTTCTTGAACGATGGGTAAACCCCTTTGCAGATGAACATTCAATATTAAGCATTTCCACAGCAAAGGAAGCACCTCAAGAGATTGCCACTGATCTAAGGAATGTGTACGCGATCGGAGAGAAGTGCTATGTAACCTTCAAGGAGGAGAGAATGGAGAAGACTCATCACCGACGTTAAGAAGTTCCACGACCCTATCGAGACCAACAAGCTAAAGACGTTCACCGACATGAGCAAGAAGAAGCAAGTGACGACAAGCGGACGATCTCTAATTCTAAAGGCAGATAGGTCGTTGTTTGCTCGTATTATAGTGATGGCTCAGGCAAGAAACTTGCAGATGAATACGATCTTGGCCCATCCTCTGGGGCCATTGCCGTGGGCGCTGTCCTCATCAGATGGCCTTCTTCGAAAGACCAATAAGGCTGCTCTAGCCTCATTACTTGAGAAGGATGTCCAGGCCACTGATAGAGTCCCCGGAGAATACTGCTGCTGTCATCGATGGAATGGCACATTTCCAGAAGATCAAAGGAGATCAATTGACATTTGGGGGACGTTGCTGCAAATATCCTAGCTATGGTCTTGAGAGGGAGCGCAGAGCAAGATGATAGATATTATTTTTGACACGTACAACGAGCTTTCAATCAAGAACAGCGAATGCCTATTGAGATGTGAAGAATCGAGACATCGGCTGCGCAGCATCGCAAGTTCGCAGATCGTGCGTCAGTGGAGGAACTTTCTTACCAAAGTGAACAACAAGACAATTAAGCCTCATCCAGTTTCTTGTCAATGAGTGGAAGAATGATACCAGCACAAGAAAGCTTGAAGGCAAGTTGCTCTATACCAATATTGGCAAAACATGTTACAAGATTGCGCCACAGACCTTTGAGGAAGTCCAGTCCCTGGTGTGTCGCCAGGAAGAAACAGATGGTCGTCTGATACTACATGCATCCCATGCCGCCAAGAAAGGTTACAGCTCGGTTGTGATATGCACAGACGACACAGATGTTCTCGTTACGGCCTTGGCGTTTGTGGAGCAGATAAATATCCCTCTGCTGGTGAAGACAGGATCACGCACGCGCACCAAAGTAGTCGATGTCCGTAAGGTTGCTGCATCTGTTGGACGCGTTTGTCTGCAAAGCACTCATCGGAATGCATGCATTTACTGGTTGCGATTCGGTGAGTTGCATTTGCAGGAAAGGGGAAATCGCAAGCACTGAAACTCATCAAGAACAACAGGGATTGCCGCGAAGCTGTTGATGAGCTTGGAGAGCACTGAGTGGGATGTCACGCCACAACTAATTGACAAGTTGGAGACGTATACGTGCCTTCTCTATTCTAGCAAGACAAAAACCACGAAAGTGAACAATCTCAGGTACCAGCTCGTTTATTCAAAGAGAGGTGAGATAGAAAGCCACCAGCTTCCTCCATGCAGAGACTGTCTGGTAAAGCATGTTCAACGAGCAAACTACCAGGCTGGAATTTGGAAACGCTGCTTGGAGCAGGATCTGCAAGTACTATGCCCAGTCGGTAGAGGGTAGAAAATGGAAGACGAGGAAAGAGTGCCGAAGTTTGCTCTCGACTGGATGGATGAAAAACCTGCACCTGAAGCAATACTGGAACTGCTCGCTTGCAATTGTGCTAGGAAGTGTGTGGAACCCACATGTGTTTGTATTTCGAACGGTTTAAAGTGCACTGAAATGTGCAAACTTCAAGAGTGCGAGAATCGTCCCTCCACATACGATGATGAAGATAGTGGTACGTATACCGAGAACGAGGAGTTTTCTGATGACACAAAATGATCAGGTACATTAAGGCCTGGGTCTCAATCTTTTCCAAAATGGCCGCCACAAATCAAGAGGGGGTGGTCTATCTCTTCGTGCTTGTAAGTTGTTTTCATGGCACTTTGACAGACTCGATAAAGGCACGAGGCTAACAATTTCTAGTGACAGTTTCCATGGAAACATGTAATATGACCTTTGAACTTTAATTTAAGGAAATTTGAAAAAAAGCTCGGGGAGGAAGGTAGAGAGTTTTAATATGACGGGTATTTTACTGTAATCGAATCAGGGTTAGGGCATACTTTCTTGGTCCAACTAGAACGGTTGGAAATTTTAAGAGGAAGGCCAATTAAGGTAAATGTGAAATTTGATACCCTCAAGTTTCAACGAATTTAACATACTTTTCTACGATGTCTAGTTGGACTGAAAAACTACATGGTAAACTGCATTAGTTCCACCCGTTTTAATTATGACCTTTGTGCGCTCTACTTTCCTCCCGAAGCCTTCTATCATATTTTCTTCAAAATGGGATCAAAGGTCACAGGGTCCGTCTCTATGGCAACCATCTTTGCCAGAACGTTAAAATGTGGACTCTACATGAGAGATAGTGATTTAAATGTTATCGGGTACAACCAAACGAAAGTAGACCACCCCTTTACTTCTAAGGGGTGTGATCATTCTTGACCCAGGCCTTAATATACCCGAGCGATGATGATAGTGATTATTAGCGCTCGGTAGTGAACTTTAGTCATGGATGTCAAGAGACTTTATAAGCACTAATCTTGATGAATGTTTAAAGGCAGAAACTTTAATCATATAAATTCGTTCACAGATGTTCTCATTTACAAGCTTTTAAGCCAAGTCACAAGAACAATCAAGAGGTTAATAGACTACCCCAGTTTTAAATATTAAATACGATATTATCATATTTTCATAGAAAATTAAAAGAGATTGGACTAATACTGGTTCTGAAAATACTTCCGTGCTATACATTCGCTCTCTAGAGGTTTTGTGGGATATAGTGGACTACTTCCGGTTTAGCTGGAACCACTTCCGGTCTGCGATGCAGGTCAGATTAAATGTTCGCGTATTTATTAACAAACACGATGAACAAATATTTAATCTAACTAAGAATATCATATGCTACACACTTGGTAAATGTTAACTTAAAACTAACATATTAGAAGCATTTTAGTATAAGAAACATTTCACTTCCGGTTCAAGATGGCTGCCATTTTGAAATATCCCCATAACTTCCGAAAGCTGCAACTTATTTAATGCTATCAGGCTTTTTCTCATTTTAGCTCACCAAATAAAAAATGTATTACATAATCAGCGAATATCAACATATTCCGAGAATTTTAGTATAAGAAACATTTCACTTCCGGTTCAAGATGGCTGCCATTTTGAAATATCCCCATAACCTCCGAAAGCTGCCACTTATTTAATGCTATCAGGCTTTTTCTCATTTTAGCTCACCAAATCAAACATGTATTACATACTCAGCGAATATCAACATATTTCAAGCATTTTAGTATAAGAAACATTTCACTTCCGGTTCAAGATGGTTCAAGATGGTTCAAGATGATTTTCTGTAGTCCTTGGACTTGTTTACTTATTAGTATTTTTGGCTGATCAGATCTCTCCGCAAGATCCAACGTACCACCGACAGAATTGTCGTATACGGTTTTTGCTATATTTTATTATTCAAGATGGCGGCCATTTTTAAATATCCCCATAACTTCTTAAAGCTGCCACTGATGGAATGCTATCAGGCATTTTCTCATAAGGGCTTTCGTTCGACAAATGTTTGTTACTTGAACTTTATGATCACCTCAAATAAATGATATAGTGCAAACATAATGCTTTTAAGTATTGATTGTCTTCTTTTTTGTACTATTCTTTTTTAATTTTCGAATACCCGTGAGCATTTTTTCGAGCACTATTTCTAAATTTCGAGCACTTTTTGGCGATTTTTCCAGCGCAATCGGGACATGCCTAACCCTATTTAAGGGTCTGGCACCTCGAAAACCATACCCTATCCCGCGGCACATACATATATGGCTTATATATGGGAGTACCCCCCCCCCCCCCCCCCCCCCCCCTTCCGGGTTTTGACAAGAGAATACCTTTTTATCTCGTCGTCACATTTAATTACCCCTCCCACTTTGTGCGTCGCGACTTTGATCTCGCGCCATTGCGTAACAATGAAAACGGTGGTAAGTTTATTGGCATTATGCAACTAGAGCACAGATTCCATTCTCGTTTCCAGTGCCTCCTCAACTAACTGAAAAATGTAGTACGCGCATGCGCAAAACAAATCTACGCTGACCTGTGCAAGATCTCAGCTACAAGGATTTCACACAAAATTTACATGTTATCCAGTCCCCCCCAAAAAGAGCAATTAAGCTCAAACTGCAAATTTTGAGTTTTGTGAAAGAAATATATGTGGTATTCCAGGTTATACACGACTCAGAATAATCGATCAGGATGGACTCGTTTTCACAATAACTTGGAAACGAGGGTTGGTGCTCGGTTAAAACCGGGGAAATGCCCAAAAAGCCAATTAAAATCTAATCAGGGTTGTTCAGAATTGAGAGCTACGTACGCCTAACTTTCCTGCTAGCCGACTGAAAGGCTCACTCTAACATATATTGATTTGTTTTTATCCATGCCATTTACGGATACGAAAAACATGCCCTCAATTAAGTTGACAGAGTGATTTATCTAACCCATGAAATATATAATAGAGAAATAGACACTGTTTGACTCTAATTCCATTGTTTCCTTTTGTACGGTTAATTGCAAACAAGACTGAAAAAGATGGTTACTGTACTTTTACCTACAACCCGCTTTGCGCGCGAAAAATATTTTAAAATCGACAACTACACAATCGCGACAGAGAAATTTTAAAACTTTAAAACAAGTGCAAATGGCATTACCAAGACACTTGTATACCTAAGAGAATACTGAAATGATTTGTACGTGTGATTTGGACTGTATTAGGCCCACCATCTTTCTCTGTAAGGGTTACGGTAAGACAAAACTAGAGCAGGTTTTGTATAGACCCATTCGAAAAATGGCGTCCAATTAAAAAAGCTATTGTCCTGGTAACGTGAACACGAGGCTAGTCAGTCCTAAACAATAGTTAATTAAATTGGACGCCATTTTTCGAATGGCTGTATGATATGAGTCGGAGACAAACTACAGCACTGACTACAGCATGGTTACCGTACGACATGCCGTGACGTTGAAATGGTTTCCCTATTCAATCAATCAATCAATCAATCAATCTTTATTTAGACACGGTGTGGCTCATCAGGTATAACATTTGGAGTAAAAGATATAATAATTATATTAATTATAGTGATATAAACTACTACTAACATTATGAAACTAATAATATTGGTATACTAAAATATTACTTATAAAAAACTACTAATATTGGTATGCTAAAAATACTACTATATAAAATAATTATAATTCTACTCTACAACTCTATAATCCCTATTATACTAATTCCTGTTTTACACGAGCGCCGTGTGATCTAAATTAATTACAATGGCGTATTTGTGAAGTCGTAGCAGTTAATTTTATTCTTGAAAGATATTAGAGATTTTTTCTCCCGTATATCACTTGGCAGGCTGTTCCATAGGGTTGCTCCACGATAGCTGAAGCTGCGCTTGCAATAATTTGTGCGTGGATATGGAACAGCAAGTTTGAAGGAAGAATCTCTAAGAACATAATTAGTAATCTCATTTCGTGCTATGAATTTAGAACAAAGATATTCGGGAGCAAGATTATTTAGACATTTGAAGACTATTATTGATAAATGAATAAGCCTCTGAGTCTTCAGATTCTTCCAGCCCAACGTTTTGAATAATCGTTCAGCATTGGAGTCATATGAAGCGTTTAAAAGAACACGGGCAGCACGGTTCTGGAGTTTTTGTAGTTTGTCACTTAGACCCTTGTTAATTTTTTCCCACACTTGACTACAATAGTCAAAGTGTGGTTGGACCAATGCATTGTACACGCTTAGTAATACTTTAAATGGAACAAAGGGTCTGATACGTTTTATGGCTCCAATGCCGGAGGCAATTTTCTTAGACGTAATTTCAATGTGTTTTTCCCACGACAGGTTTTCATCGATATGCACGCCTAGTGATTTGGCCGTTTTGACTTGCTTGATTGCAATATTATTTATAGAGGATATGACGGTTTGTGATAGAGAATGTAGTTTTTGTCTAGAACTAATAAGCATGAACTCTGTCTTACTAATATTTAATGTTAGCTTGTTAGCTCTAAGCCACTCATGAACGCATGCTAGATCAGATACAATGTTGTTGCTTAAAACATCAATGTCATTACTTGAGAAGGTTAGACTGGTATCGTCAGCATACATTCTTGGTGTAGAGTTTAAAACGCAGTGAGGGAGATCATTGATAAATAATAGAAACAACAATGGACCAAGGATTGTTCCTTGAGGAATGCCATGACTGAGATAGCGTGTTCCTGACAAAGACCCGTTGACAAAACATTTTTAAGAGCGTTGATTTAAGTAGGATGAAAACCAATCGTGGGCTTTTCCTTTGATACCGTAATACTCAAGTTTAGACAGTAAAATACTATGATTGACGGTATCAAAGGCCTTTTTGAGGTCTAGAAAAACAACAGCATTTATGTTTCCCCGGTCGATATTTAGCGCCCAATCATCAGTTGCTTCCAGCAAAGCCGTCAAAGTGGAATGTAAACGTCTGAAACCGGATTGTTTGCTTGATAAGAGTTTGTTGTCATTGATATAAGTAAACAATTGGTTATATACAAGCCTTTCGAAAATTTTAGCGACGATTGGAATGACTGATATGGGACGATAGTTATCAGGGTCAATGTGTTTCCCTTTCTTATAAATCGGGGATACTTTGGAACACTGTAGTTCGGTTGGAAAAACACCAGTGGCTATTGATCGGTTAAATAACCAAGAGAGGGATTCTGAAACAATATCCGCACACTCTTTTAACAATTTTGCTGGGATATTGTCCAGGCCCGTTGACTTAGACTTGTCTAATTTTGAAATCAGTTGGAAGACATGGAGGCTATCAACTTCGTTTATAGAAAATGCAGAATTTGGAGAGATCTCTGGTAAACAATCTTCGAAGGAATTTCTGGCAGGTTGTAGCTCTTCGCTTATCTTTTGGGCGACATTAGTAAAATGTTCATTGAAAGCGTCTGTTTTTGTCTTGCTGATCCAATCAAATTACAGAGTTACAGCACAGCACGGTTACGGACATGCCGTAGTTTGTCCCACTCATACGAAATCTGCTCTAGATCAGATGTAAACATCCGCATCCGCAAGAACATTTTCCTTATTTTGTCGAGAAATGCCATTGTGGCCGCTGGTGCAGTCTGAACGTCCTCGAGTATTAAACACAGGGAGCCCAGGCTCACAACATGAGTAAAATATAAGGATGTATATGAAACTTTATCGCTAGTATATATAGCTTATGGAAAATGATAATAAACAGCCATTAGAGGTAAAAACAAATTGAGAGATTTTCTGGAACTCGAACCCCGCTCCCGCCTACTCGTAAGGCAAACGTCGCAACCACTACTACACTAAACAACCATCGTCGCTCAATTGCTGTCAAATTTGTACATTTTAAAACCACTGCTAATTTATGTTAGTTTATATGGTCATTTCATGAATTAATTAAGTGAGCGATTCCTCTCCTTAGGAACTCCAATGCCCCAATGGGCCATCCCTTCATGTAGGACGACACGAATTGCTACCAAATTGCCTATTCTATTGTATTGTATTGTGTTGCGTTCTATTCAGTGTTGTATTGAATCGTATTGTGTTGTATTCTATTGTATTTTTGGTAAAAATTCGTGTCGTCCTACATAAAGGGATTGCCCTCCAATGGCTCATATTCGTATCAATTTTTTTTCAAATATATTTTGCAATTTTTTCAACATATTTTCAACTTAGACCATATTGCCAACAATTTAACGGCAACTTGTTCCAACAGCCAAATATTTTTCAGGTGACAAGGGGGGATTGAGTTGCATAAAATTAACTTGAAAACGTTGAGCGACCGCACTCAAGTTTACGCAAGTGGGTGGGGCTTGGTATTTCATTTGGCCTGGGTTTCAAAAATCGGTCCGTTTGTGTTTAACCTAGTGTTGAACGTATTTTTATTAGAACAGAAAATGTTCAGTTTTTTTAGCAAGAATGAGGGGGGAAATCTGAGATATCATTATCATCGTCTGTATTTACTATACTGTTACATACATAGGAATGGGCTCCTCGTAAGGTAATACAAAATATTGGACATGGCCAGGAGCCAGGAGCCCATTACCCAATCTCGTACCCAGACCCCATTTGTTTCTTACTGCGCAACCAAATGGGGTCTGGGTACGAGATTGCCATTACCAGGAGCGACCATCTGTTATGTATTCGTGAGCTTGCGTGCTCCCAGATCAGGCTATTTTTAGAATCAGGTTTTGTGAACAGTAATTTTATGCAACAAAGTACTTGGCAAACCTCGCCATTGTGAAAAAATAAGCATCGATCGGGGGTATGAGATTCTAGAATTAACCCGATCTGGGAATGTGCTGACTCAGGCCACCGACATAGACTATATCGCAACTCCGCCGTCGCAGTGCACTCTGGGATGGATATCTCAGTTCCAAGATGGCCGCCCAGCAACAACAATGGAAAACTGATATACAATACAATACAATACAATACAATACAATACAATACAATACAATATACAATACTTTATTTCACATTTCACAATGATTTTTTTTTCAGTTACATTTTCTATATTTAGTTAGAATTTTTATTATTTTTATTATTATTATTACAAAAATATACTAAATATAGTAACACAGAAGGAAATGCCTAGAGTCTAAATAAACCGTGAGGTTATCGAGTTAGACACTAGACTGTTATGTTATATTTGAAATGTAGCACACACACACATTAATCTCAATTTGAATAACAATAGAAAAGAAAAATTTTGATGTACATACATACGTATATATACACACACAGCATGCTAATCATGCTATATCTAACACACTAATTAGTAAATACGAAGGAGAAAAGTTGAAGATTCAAAAAATTTTAGTAGAGAAAAATAGATGGAGGAAATTTAACAAAGAAATTCAATTAAGTTGATCGAAGCAATTAATTTTGCTTAAGGAACAGTTGTTGTTTAATTTTTTTGGCGAAACTGAGTTTATTGAGCTGTTTTAATTCATAGGGAAGTTGTTGCCATAAGTCAGTTGCCATGGCGGAAATAGTTTGTTTGCCAGCGTTTGTTCTATAGTGAGCCTTATAAAAATTATCTTTTGATGCAAATCGGGTATTATATGAATGTATATCTTTGGCATAACGAAAATAGTTATCAAAAATTCCTGGTAATTGTTTTTTATGCCATTGATGAATAAATTTTAGGGCCTGAAGTTTGTATACATTGTCAACTGTCAAAATATCTAGCAAGTTTAGTAGTGGTAAAGCACTTTCAGTGTTTTTTCCATATAGAGTGGCAAAAAAACAGGATTCTAACAAGATGATTTTGTTTGGTTTGGATTTTTTTCAAGTGGGATTTATAGGCACTGCCCCAGGCAGTGATCGCGTATGAGATGTATGGATAAATGAGGTTATAATAGAGTTGTTTCGTTTGCATTAGAGAGATATAGTGTCTAAGTTTATAAAAAATGCCAATATTTCTTGATATACGCGAGCAGATAAATGAGATTTGATATTTCATCCACTCCATCCCAGAGTGCACTGCAACGGCGGGGTTGCGATATAGTCTATGGCGGATCATTAGAAAGATGGCCACCGGGCCGGTGAAAGAGTGAATTAAGGGAAATCCCTTTATGTAGGACGACACGAATTTTTACCAAAAATACAATAGAATACACCACAATACAATTCAATACAACAATAGAACGCAACACAATACAATAGAATACAATTTGGTAGCAATTCGTGTCGTCCTACATGAAGGGACGGCCGAATTAAGACTATGGACAAATTGGTAAAGAAACTCTAGAGAGTTTATAAACACCAATCACCGGGCGGTGCAATGGTACAAATTTGAATTGATAGTTAATTCACTCTTTTCACCTGGTGGCCATCTTGGATTCAAAGCAAGGCAATCTTTTGTTTTTGCCAGGTGAGCCTCATTTTGACTATCCCTCACTACGAGGCTGACCTGGCAAAAACAAAGGATTGCCTCGCTTTGAATCCAAGATGGCCACCAGGTGAAAAGAGTGAATCGGTTGTTAAAAATGTATTAATGTTAGAAAATAATTGACATTCACTAAATTGAAGAGATGTGTTTTTAGTTTTCTCTAGCATATTTTTAGTGATCTAGACAGTAATATTATCAACCCAAGTTATACGATTTGTATAATTAATAGCCTTTTGTATGCCGTATTTCTTAGTCTTCCGTTTACACCGTAAATCTTGAATGAAAATCAACAAAACTTACAGCCGGATGCCTTCTTGTGTTCCTTAGCTATGTTTGTGCCAATTTTCAGCGAATTTCAGCAACGTTTTACCTCGCTAGCTACCCCTGGTCACTGCCCCTCCAGCTCAGAAAGAAACTGAAATTCGCTGAAAATTGACACAGATATTGCTAGGAACACGAGAAGACACCCTGTAAGTTGTGTTGATTTTTATTAAAGACTTGTAAATGGAAAGCTGAAAAATTCATACAAATGCTATTAAATTATACAAATCATAAGTTTGTGCTACATGTGCTCAAAAGACCTAGAGCTGAGGAGGCGTCTATGCATTCCACACTAAAGTGTCGGTTGACGATGTACGCCGCTATGACGGCTGCATGGTCTTGAAAAATGTAGCCCTTCTATTCAGTTCATATGTCTATATCATGTACGTAAGATTGGGTGATGTCATAGTATTTCATAGCGTGACTTTCTTAAGTGCAGCGCCACAGTTTGCGTTTAACGTTTGTCAATACAACGGCCGATCGAGTGTCAGTTTGTCATCGCGTTCCACATTACTCGATGTCGAGTGTACCAGAAAATGCTCTAATTCCTGAAACCGAGGTGGGTGATTTATATTATACCTCTATTACAAAGATATTGTTCAAAGAAGAAATGGCAGAAATATGGTCAGACTTTAGCATGTCCGTGCCGCGTGTTTACAATCCGCAATGCCTTCTTTTGCTCTTTGGGCGGAACGCAGAAACAGTCTAATGCCTGCTTTTTGTTATTATTATCGTAATACAAAACAAATGCAACCCCAGCCCTCATTTTTTTGTAAACTGAACCCAAATTGGGCTTAAACTATAAACCACTCCCGCCTAGCTTCGCATATTTCTCATTTTTTGCTGGCGTGTTAAACACTTACAGATACTGAAAGAATTAAGACGACAGCTGCTGACGCATAGAAAAGGAAACCCGTGCTCTTGAACCACTGACATCAGTGTCTCGTTCTATTACGTGCAGCTACGGAATATCCTTGCCCTTGAACAGAATTATTTCAAGTCGGATGACGAAAAGATTCATACCGACAAACTTTGATACAAAACGTCTTCACAATTAACCAGATGCTTGCCTCATGTATGGTAATCCGGAATCCACGAGATTTTGAATGTGGAATCCGGAATCCACTATAACGGAATCCAGAATCCATCCACTTATGGAATCCAGAATCTGTATATTTTATTTATCTATTTGTTTATTTATTGGTGGCCCTCTGGGAAATAGACTTTGCAGGTCATATCGCACGGGCGGATTTTTACTTGGTCTCGATTTACTCATTTCCCTAACTGGTATATTTTCCTTCCCTTAGGTGAAGATGAAAATAGACAAATGGATGAAATAAACAGCAATACATGAGCATGTAAAACTCTTCTCTCACGCAGCGACCATCTGAAGTCCCAATTTCATTTTGGATTCAAAGCGAGGCAATCCTTTGTTTTTGCCAGGTTAGCCTCATAGTGAGGGATAGTCAAAACGAGGCTAACCTGGCAGAAAGAAAGGATTGCCTCGCTTTGAATCCAAGATGGACACCAGGTGAAAAGAGTGAATTAACTGATTCCAAGAGATTTTTGCGCCATATTGAAATCGACAATCGATGGCGTTACTGTCGGTAACTAATCCTTTCTCGCAGATTGCCGTTCCTTTGGACCCTTGATCTGAGTAATTTTGTTTCTGAAATCCGGATTTGGATTTCTTTTTTTTTTAATTACAGCTCACTGGATTTTCAATCTTTTTTTTTTCAATAAATCATTTTTGCTACGCATGATAAATGAATGTAAAAACGGATTTTCAAATCCTTAGCTTTAAAATGATACGTTTCTCAAGATTTTGTGTGCTCTAGAAGTGAAACTAGACCTTATACTAATGCTTCTCGTGTCAACCTGCATTTTTTGGTTCGAGTTAACGCGGGTTTGACTCAGCAGGATTTGACTGCATTTGAATTGTCTTTGAGTTAGCGTGCATGAGTAAACTTCCAATTCAGTTATCAATAATTTTTACTTGCCGCAAAGTTCAAATGAACCCCCTTTCGCACATCTGAGAGCTAAGGCCAGGATTTGGGGCTCCCACAGCGGCTTAAGCTTTAGCCAATCACAAGACGATTATCTGGCCTCATGAGTGTCCATGGAACCGATGTGGGCAAAACCCGGCGCTCGGCGGGGACCCGGGGCAAAACGGCAATACGGGCATCACGTGTAACTCCGGCCGGAAGAGTTATTGCCTTATATAATGCGTCAACATTTTAGCTTTGCATTTAATTCACGTATTCGACTAGAGAGTTCTAGAACTGAAGTGGAGGCGGACTTTAATGAAGTGCTTTTTAAAATAGCTGGGCAGTGTCGGGTGAACATAGTGTTATGGAAATTTGGTTAGATTTCGTATGAGTAGGCAATAAATATGGCAAGACTATAGATCTTCAGTGTACCTTTTCGTACCGTGCTCTAGGTCTGCCATGCCGCAACCATGCCGCGTTGTGATTAGATCAGGAGAAAAAACATTGCGGAAGCGTACGCCGATAACCGTGCAGTAATTATTGCCGTATAGACTATTCCACTTATACAAAATACTTAATAGCAAATAAAGTCCGTTAAAATTCTTGTCATAATCCCAAAATATTCCAAGCATTACCGAGAAGAACTATAAAAGGATATTTTTTTTCTCAAATCTTGCGTTAATCGAATGATCTACAAGCCTGCCGTTAATACGCCCAGTTTTATAGGTTCTAGAATAAATCTTTCATAGTTTCTAAAATTGCAAGCTGATTGCGTTTATTCGGTATCCCCTGGCAAACTCGTCCCTCTGGAACGTTATACCGGGGTTATACCCAGGCGCTCGTTCACGTTGTACTCGGGTGAGCACAGATCACGAAAGTAGTGAAGTTTATTACATGTTATTGGCTGTTAGCGATAAACTATGATTTGTAGCACTCAGCTCCATCAGTTATGGCACTCAACTATTTTCACCTGGCTCCAAAACGTTGCGCCGAAGTTTTAAGTGACGAGTTTTTTAGACTAGAAGTTGTTGTGTCTCAAAATAGCAGCGGACATTTAAAGCTAACCAAGATTTAGTCGGATTTAGAAAAATATGCCAATCGCCACGACGTCAGCCACCATCGGGATACATCGACTGGTTCAACATATATTAACAATGACGCATGGGTGATTAACGTTTGACGTCCTATGAACTGATTGAAATTCATATTACTCGGTATATGCGTCAAATTCACTGGGCTGGACTCAACTAAACGTTTGATCGCTGGACAAACGGACTCGCAAGCGTAAAAACTATCTTGATTGTAGACTTGCAAGGGGGAGGGATGAGTAGATAGCAAATTTAGCCAAGCACGCGACTTTGTTTTTGGTGCATTTAAGTCGGTGCAGTGTCCGTAGCGCAAGGTTTAAACCTGCATTGAGTCGCATCGACGTGCGATATCGTCCATGCATCCTGGTTGTCTGACAAAATACCATAAGGTTGTTTTCCAGGCTACTTTTAGCTCAATCACTGTTCCAATGTTGTTGTTTTCTCAATGAGTTAGTTGTCAATAACTCCTCATTCACAGGCTCCGCGGGCATATCGCATAGAGCCAGAACCAAGCCTGCGACATTTATGGAAAAAGTGCTCTCAACTGATGACATAACCAATCGATGCGTCAGCAAAGCAAACAAAAAAAGATTTAGCTTCTAAAAGTATGGTCTCCAAATTTGAATTCCCTACTCATTTTAGCAGCCTTGGGACTAGGTTATTTTGTGTGGGCTTATAATGAGTCAGTTTAGCGCGCTCTTCTATCGAAGGGGGTAGTGAGAGATCGACGGGTCACGTATAGACTCAGTAAATAACTTGAGCTAGAGCATCACTCAAGTCTGAGGAGCTTGTGTTAATTATAGTTCTGCACGCGGGAGCAACTAACAACAAAATAGCTTTGAACTGACAATTTTAATCAGTTCAATTCTTCGTTTCCGAGTTTGAAATATCTGTGCTTTTGGCTGACCCAGAAACATACGTACCGTTGTGTCAACTATCTTGAACTATACGGAGGCTCTGCATTTATGGCATTTCTTTCATCTCTGCATACAAGGCGAAGTTGAGACTCCGATTAAATATAAAACGAATTCTCGAGTTAGCAGCATTGTTATATAGGAAAATATGAAGAAATATGAAGCCTGTAGGGATTCGCCGGGATCTACCAGCCCAAAGGAATCGCAGAACAGAATTTGCAGAGTTGAGTCGGCACGCACATGTGCTTTGCTGGAACTCGGCCAAAATCTGATCTTTCTCGGTTTCAAGGCCGGACCTGTTACTATAGTAACTAACTAGTTCAGAATGTCAATCAATCAATCAAACTTTATTTATACACGGAAAAATCCTGACAGACTGTATCTGATTTCCACAACTAAGCTAATTATGCTCCTAAAAATTACATCGAACTCAAACTTATTTATAATATACATAAAAACATCTTAATAAAATAAATACTAAAATATAAAAATACTGTTCTATTAATATATTATTGGAATAAAAGTATAGGTCTAAGTCATTTGTTGAGCAGAGTGATTTCTGCGATTTGTTTTTTGAACGAAATAAGAGAGTTGTTTCACGTACCACAGTGGGAAGCTCATTCCACAACTGTGCTTGATATGCTTGGTTGGGAGAAGCTATCTCTAAAAAGAACTAAACAAAATGCTATAACTATGTATAAGGCCCTTCATGATCTAACCCCAGGTTATCTCCAGGAAATGTTTAACCCACATAAGACTAACTACCAATTACGGGACTCCGAAAATAAGCTATCACTTCCAAAACCACGCACCAACTACATGAAACGTTCCTTCAGCTACAGTGGTGCAATCGTTTGGAACAATCTGCCATCTAATCTACGCATGGCTAACTGGCTTTCTACCTTTAAAAAAGGTATAGAAAAGCATTTTACCAAATCGGACTCCCACACGGCAAATATGTAAAACAGTTTTTATTACAGTTATAGTGTGTTGTAAATACTATTTATCTTAAATTTGTAACGACTGATATTTTTACCGTGTGTATAAATAAAGTATATGTATGTATGTATGTGTATGTATGGTTATACAAATTTCCCAACGTAAAGTTGATTCGTAAAACTACACATAGGTTCACTAAGTTTTATTTTGTTTTGGTTTTCTCAGCCAAACAAACATATTTAAATTGGGTCAAGCGAGCATGTAAATATAAGGAGTGCTTTGCGATAGACTGCAGAGTACAGATCAGTCGAAATAACTGTTCACAGCTGAAAATCACAAAACGCATTTTGATAAAAAAAAGTATTTAATATATATATATAGAAGTATGTATATAATGTCCAAATATCTTCAGCCAACGGCTAGACCAGCCAAGAGGATCAATAAAAATTGATTCCCAGTTCTTGTCCACAGTAGTAGTTAATGTAAAATCGAATAAAAATGCGAACAAGAGCAACTCAGGACTGTTATTAAAAAATTACTAAAACGTTTCGGCCTTCATCAGTTAAAAAGGATACAATATATATCGATATGTTGATAGATCATGAAAGATAGATAGATGTGTTTTATTGCTCTTTCAACAGGTTCTTACCCGGGGGGGGGGGGGGGGGGGGTTACCCTGATTGCCCCCCTTTTTTGGGGGAAAAAACCCTGATGCCTAAAAAATACTGAACCCCGACCCTGACTGAACCCAAATTAAACTCAAATCCTGACCCTGATCTGCCCAAATCAGGTCAAAACCCTGACCCTACCTGCCCAAACTGAGTTCAAAACCCTGACCCACCCCCGCGGCACATACACAATACGTAACAAACAGGAGTACCCCCCCCCGGTTCTTACTCTTCTCTTTAATGTTCTTCAAAGGCCTGTCTTCCGATCAGTATTGTAACAATATATTATTACGTATATATTATTGTCGTTGTTATTATTATTACTGCAATAATATATGTTAGCTAGGTATTTGGTATTTATTTTGTTCCTGGGCAAAAAAGAGCGAGTATCTAATATTAAATACTATCCTCCAAAAGACTCTTGTAACAACGAAATTAGTTTTAAAATCTGGACAAAATAAAAATGCGTTTTAAACTTTCTGTGATTGATGAACACAGTGAACCAAAGACGCGTCCAATGTGAATTACCATTGTTTAGGAATTCTTGTGTGGCAACGTGAACACGAGGCTAGAGTCAATAGGACAATACCTATTTAAATTGGACGTCATTTATGTTATGGGTCTATTTAACAATTAGACTATGAGCTCGAAGTTTCTATTATAGCTGATAGCGCCGAAGCTCCGAGTCAACGATCAGCCATACACGACTTTCATAATGGCCGCCACCTAATTTGCATATGTGATTTCCCGTTTCGGCAGTTTATCAACACGTATAGAAAATATAAACATTACCATGTGAAAGAGCATGTCGACATTAGTGAACTTGTGAAAGTTGAGTGCTGTAGCTTATAAAGCAATGACGTTACAGCCAGTTGAAATTAGAGAGATTTGTATGAGAAAAACAACGGAGGCCTTTCTAGCCTCGCTTGCATGTTTTTCGGCTTTAGAAATGCTCATAGCTCAATAGTAATTTTCCGTATTGCTCTGAAACTCAAAACAATTACTAGTTTTAATGTGATCTTTCATGTGGTAGCATTGGTTTCCCTCTACAGATTGATCTTCCAAATTATGCAAATTAGGAGGCGACCATTATGAAAGTCGTGTATAGAAACTTCGATCGAGTAGTCTAATTGTTTTAGTAGCCTCAATCTTAAACTGAAGCAAGATTTTTTTAAACATTTTGACGACTTCGCAGCCATTGTTTTGCTTTTGAAAACCTTTTTTATTTTCGCTACTGATCACGATCTATCACTTCGCTACTCGCTATCTATCACAGAATAGATAGTGAGTAGCTTAGCCAATCAGATTGCAGGATTAGTGATAGTCCACTAAATGGTTATATATAGTTGTTATAGCAACAGCGATAATACAGCAAAACCGTGAGCAAAACTAATAAAGACATATGCAATGATAATACTAATTGATAAATAGTAAATAACATTAGCAAAATTGCTGAATAATAACAATAACAACAATAATAATAAGTATGTAGGTAATAATTACCAACATTTACTCGATTATTGCATTGTCAATGATAGTTCATGTCCCCTTCCCTCCCTCCCAGCGTCAACTGTAAACTCACACCATTCCACTAGTCACGTCACACGGATTACCACACGATAAACCACCAACACCAGTCACACATTTGATGAGCTACTAATTCACACCAAGACCAACCCCGACGAGTTTGAATTCAGTATTTACACAGCGTAATCATCTGAAAACCCCGGGGGGAAACTGTTCTCAATCAGTCTATGTATACGCCTAGTGGACGGCATAGGAAAAACCCGAGTTAATTGTCGCTTATATGTCAATCACCGAACAAACAAAGAAGTACAAACATTTAATTTACCTTGCAGCTCAATCTTATTCAGTAGCAATTTAGAAAAAGTACACATGAACAGCCACTACACGAACAAAACATAAATCCTTTTAAGTTTAGCGCCACTCGACAACGAACGCCAAGCAACCGAAGATTTATTGACGACATTTTTGATATCGCTATTTTACTGAAAGATGGTGTTGTTCAGTGTGCCCCATCAAAAGTGAGTATTTTAAAATCGTTTCCGGTTTGCTAGCGCTCGGAGAATTGTAACAGCTTGTTGTATGTGTACTCCGTTTGGTCAGAGTCAAACGTACTGCTCGAATGTGAATAATTTGAGTTCGTGCCTTCAAGTTCAATCACTTGGGACTAGACTGTCACAACAAAGCCTGTTCTGGTTCTCAGCCAATCAGAAAGCGCTATTTCCTTGCTTTCTAAGATGCCGAATAATGAGAATGTGTACTTTGATAATGCGCAGCGTGGGTAGTTAATTCCCGTGGTTATCAGAAAACATGTTTCTATGGTGGTTCAATAATTATCCAACACTTCCCCCATCGTAGTATTAACTAGAAATTTATCAATAATAATTACGTTCTAAATCGAAGTAAAGCACATGAGGCGAATTCAATACGCTTCACTTTTCTTATCAATCAACCCGGGAAACACTTCTCAACTTTCGCACCTCCAAACAGCGTGCTTTTATTCTCGCGGTAGAAATGTTTCAAATTGACTCTAAAAGGTTCTAAGGACGAAATCAAGCTTTGAGTTCAGGGTTTATTTATGTCACGAGGTTGGTCGGAGTTCCGAAAAGCAGCAAAAATAAAACATGCCCAGAAAACAAGCGAATCGTTGTTTGCTGATGAAAGACGAATTTCCTGAATATTGCAATGTTGTGACGTCACTCAGTTGCCGACCCTTCGATACATACATCGCTAATCGCAAAAGGCTGTCTTGGTGTGTGTGTGTATGTGCCGTTGTAGTTTGGTCATGTTGATGTATTACTAAGAGGATAACTGATGTGAAGGCTTTGCGAACCACGCAAATCTTGTCTTGGCCGAGGTCATTCGCCGTTTTAGGCGAGAAAAAGATCTCTATCTGACCGAGAACTTCGAGAGAGATTACTGTGGTCGGTTGCAAAATGGGAGACACAAGAATGACTCCTATTAAACACCGAGACGTTGTGGATCGACTTCGAGAAAGATTAGAAAAATATACTAAGCATCATTCGGATTGCCAGACCAAACAAGAACGCTCGCAAGCCTTGAGAGAGGACCAAGAAAGGCGAGAAGCGATGTTGCTCCATAAACGAGCTATAGACAACCGCACAACTAAACTGATGAACGTCAAAGGAAAACAACAGGACCCTGGATTGAAGAGCGACCAGCCTCCGAATGGATTGGAGATGAAGTCGACCACGGCAATTCTACAGGTAAAACGCTAGCATCTCGTGAGTTCGTTAACTACTGGCCGCTTAATTATGCAGAGATTTTTCGGCATTATTGACGAAGGCTTGATTGTTTGAATTTTGTTGTATGTATAAGCACATGCTCTTTATTTTCTGTGCTAAGTCGGAGTTTATTTACTTTTATTTTTTACAGCGGCAGATCTTGAAGCGGAAATTTGACCAGGGTTTAAATAACTCCGCGAACATTCGCATGAACTGCGATAAGGAAAACGGTCAAGTCGGCGAAAGTTTGTCTAAATATCAACGGACTGACGACATTCATAACTCGGGTTTGCAATCGCACGAGCACCAGATGAATTTGCCGTCATCGCAGCACGAACAGCAATCCAAGACTCAGGGTCAACTCGACTCTCTCGAGAGTCTATCGAACCCTTCGTTGGGTGGCGGACATTTTGTTGGCGATGGATCAAACGGGTCGTCTTTATTAACTGGTGCAGGAGTTCATAGCGCTAGCTCGGATCTTTATACTAGTGGCAATAGAATACCTTCTCCAAATTCGTTACCTCCAACAGAGTTTAAGCGAGAACATCGTCAAGTGGCCGTATCATGTGATGGCGGTCGGCTTGCAACTCCTGGAGTTCCACACGAAACTTTATCGAATGGTGTTGCGCTAGCGAACTCCGCACGCGGATCTGATAACAATTCCACCGATGCTATGGTCGGTCAAGAACTACAACAACAACTGAATGATTTCGAGCGCGTTCTTCAGATCTACACGAATTCTACGAAATTCAGCGGTGCGATTCCGTTAAGCAGTACTGAAATTTCAGAAATTTCTCAGCAACATCGGCAACTTCAGCGGCCGACTCCTCAGTCTCAGATCGATAATGTAACTCGAGATACTCGAACCGCGCAGCAAAGTCCAACTTTACCGAACCCTAGTGCAGCTCAAAAACACCAATATACTACTTCCCAACAGGCTCCCCCGGGTCCTACGGCCCTACACTTACAGCAACTGGCAAGGCAGGCCCAGCAGAGTCGCCGTGCTCAGGCTTCTGGAGGGTATATGGATGGACAGGAACAAGACACTAATTTAAATCAGTTTAGGTCTCATAACATGCAATTCTTGGAAGCTATGAGGCTTGTAGCATCCGTGACCCAGCAACAAGTGCCCAGCCAGGGAACGATGCAGTCTGCACAGTTTTCTGCAGCTGGAAGGTTTAGAACTCCAATGCCGACTGTATCAGAACAGTATGCAAGTATTTATGCAAGTAAAGAACAAAACCAGCAAGGTATTATGTCAACTGGATTTCCTACCAACACCCAATCACTACAGTACCAGCGGATGGTACAGTCCCAAGTGTCTCAGCAAGTTTTATACAGGCTTAACCAACAGCAAAATGTGCCACAGAGATTATCACATCCCACGATACAAGAACAGCAAACGTATCAACAGCAGTACCAAGCACAGCAAGCAATGTCCCCAGGGGTGCCACAGAATATGCCGATGCAAAACCTACCTGCATATTCATCAAGTGGGTATCAGGCTATGAGATCAACCCAGACTCAGTTTCATCGCCAGCATTCAGTGCCGTTACCATCCCAAGGGTACCCTTCTCAGGAGCAATATACTCAACAACAAATGCAGCAGTACCAAGTTGGTGATCAACAGGTACCAACACAGCAACAGACAGACATGAATGCTGCTGCTGCTTACCATTATAACAGGAGAAATTCCTTTCCACTCTATCATCGAACCATGAGTCAACCTGTTGGGAACTATATGCCTGGGCAACACAATGGTTATTCGGGTCAATTAGCACAAATGAGAAATAACTTACATGGACAAAACCCTGCAAATGCTATGCTGGACAGTAGAGCAAATGCTGCCGCAGGGTACACATATGATGCACGGACTTCAAATATGGCAGCCCAACCAGGTGTACAAGGGCTCGTACAACTACCTGGTCCCCAAAGGGGTGGGTCTGCTATGACAGTATCAGGGGCAGGGCTCCAAATGCAGCAACGCACTGATCAACCAAATATGGGTTATGGAGGGAGCTTGAGAGACATGACTGGGCAAGCAGTTTCCCAAGATTTGAAATACCCAAATAGGAATGAAATTCCTAAGGTGACAAGAGGGCCAGCATATACTGACTCCATGTCATCAATGGCGCTTGCCGATCCGAGTGGAGCTACTGTGTCTGCTCCAAGCAGTGATTCACAATTCAGCACATTTTCACCACTTGCTGCTCTTGAGAAGGTACCATCGTTCACTTCTCTTCTTGAGCAATCATCTGGTAGTCTGACGAATTTGGAGACCACTTACACTGGCTCTATTCCAAACTTGGATTTACTCGGGGAAATCATAGGCTAGTAAGAAAGGGCATCTCTCTGAGTTTGGATTAGCTTTACTAAGTGAGATCCTACAAGGATCAGAAATCCTTGGTAACCTATAATGTAAATTAACATACTATATTGGTACATCTGGACCTGCAATGGTGCTTTGTAACAAAGATCTCTTTGTAGGACCAAACAGTTTTGATACCAGATGAAGTTTAAAGAGCTTGCTTTACAAGCCAAGTTTATTTTGGAGTATTTTAATTGTCCAGTTCTTGTACCATAAACAGCACATTAAGAGTTTTACGTGGCAAAAGAAATAGAAGTAGAATGAAGTGTCTTAATAGCATCTGTAGTGAGCAGTGTCTGGCTTAATGTACTACAACCAGCTTTGTCGTGTTCCAATGGAAATAATAGAAATGATTATCATAAATGAAGACTGGATAGTACTTTGTCATGTTTGACCACCACTCATGCTGTAAATGGTTGTGGTTTGAGAAGCATGACCACGATCTTTTGTGTAAGGAGTTTCCATGTTTGCAATGTGTTAAGAAAAGACCTTGTCTTAATGGTGGTGTTATAAAATATAAGTTTGTGTAAGTAAGTGCTGGGTGTTGTTCTACAATAATTTAGTTTGCAGATATTTAGGTGATTTTGGGCCATCCCTTCATGTAGGACGACACGAATTGCTACCAAATCGTGTTGTATTGAATTGTATTGTGTTGTATTCTATTGTATTTTTGGTAAAAATTTGTGTCGTCCTACATAAAGGGATTGCCACATTTTGTTTGAAAATTATCCTTTGATAGTGTATCTTCAAGCAGGTATCTCTTTTAGTGTTAGTAGTTTATTGAGCCTGAATGCTTTGTTACCAAGTGTGTATGTAGCACCAACAATAACAAGCTTCAGTTTGTATCTATAGATGCTGTTTCTCAGTCTGTTAAACCACTTCATTATGTAATATTTACTTTATTTTAATAAGTATAAAAGAGAGAAAATTTATAGTTATATTTCATGTGCAGTTTTCCAAGCTTAGTCTGTTCAGAACAGCAGGGATTGTGTTCCTGAGTGAAAAGTACTTGCTTAAAGCAAGTGAGAAGGCTGCAAGTCAAAATGACAAAATGTTTGAGCATTGCTGGATTTAAAAAAGAAATTCTTAATCATATAAACTCTTCTGAAATGCACCTCAGGTATTAATCTAACTTTTGAACCAAAAATCTATATAATCACCAAAAGTTTTATTCATTGCAATGCAAGATAAAATAATACACAATATGAATGTTTTAAAATATAGTAAGTTACGCAGTAGTCAGTAAAATATACAGAGACATGAGATTTATAGTCCTGTTTTAGTGTTTTGTATGTTGTGTAGAGTTACACTTATTGAATGTTGTTTATGTCAAAGACATTCTAGTTCAACACACCCTGATTGAGTTCCTTCCAAATCACTTTTTCCCATTTTCATGTGTGCTACTTGATATTTCTATTCAACCATCAGTAGAGAATAAATGTATTTTTGTTGTCATAGTGAAACTGAATTTAAAAATTAACTACATGCATGTCTGTGGATTTATATGGATTTTCACTTTCCTTAGAGTTACCTGCCATGCCTGAATTGTTTCTACTTCTTTAACAAGCAAGTAAAGTACTATTAAGGATCTTCACATACATGCATGCCTGTAATATTAACAAATGTGGTGTTGCATAAATTTAAGAGTTGGGGAATGCTTTTCCTCATATACACTTCATGTTGTTGCAATATTGGTATACTTAATAGTATTATCAGTATAGGCCTTTATTTCTATTACCTTATGAGTATACAATAAAGAGTTTCAGTAGTAATATGATTACATTATATTATAACCAGTGCAGTGATCTTTAAACTACCCTTTACATTGATTGGCATTGCATTTTCATCATACATGTATATCAATGGTCAGGTTGTGTGAAACACCTTGTATTGATAAACACTGTTCTTTGTGACAACATGCAAGAACCCAATTTCAAGCTTTGGTGTAAGCATGGAATTTAAGTCATTTTATACTGGAAGTTCTGTGTATTTGATAATAATTCAAAGTAAATCAGCAGTGTGCTGAAGTCGTACAGTAGTTACACATTTCTCTTCTTACTCAGAGCTGCAGTATGTGTAACTAGTAACATTATTAATCCATGTTTATCATACTCCTACTATCATTCTCTTAAAACACTAGATATCTAGTACATCACAAATTGAGCTTCCAATATACAGTACCATATTTGTATTATACCATCTGCTCTGTAGAAACAATGTTACTGCAAGTTCTCTGCTAGATTCAAATGAGATGTCTACTCAGACTGGTGGTTTTTGAACATTAAGGCTGGGTAAAACAGTCGGATATCTGTTAATAGTGCCACATTCACAAATCCTTCTTCATAACACGTATCTAGAGCTTTCTGCATGTGCGCTAAATTGTGTAGACTGAGGCTTCTAAAGTTTCTCTGTTGTGGTGTAAAGCATTGAGCCTGACTTGGCTTGATTATTAGTTTTTGTTTAAAACATCAAACTATTCTGGCAATTTAAATAAAACATCAATCTATCATATCTGTCAATCCTGCCTATATTGCAGTTAATCTTCATATGGTAAACATGCCATTTAGATGTCTTTTTGATTGGAATAATTTACAAATTCAACTGAGCCATTTCAAGCAGGTTATTTTCTCACATGGTGTTGGCTATAAATTTTACATGACATCAACTTATGCAAATCTAGTTTACTTCAGAAAAGAGTGGAAAAACATTGTGCTTGATTCAGTGTTTGCATTTTCAATATTTGACTATTATATTATTAGTTATTTGTACAAATATTTTCCTGTGGGTAGCTGGTTTACCTGACTGTATAATAACAGCGAAAATATAAAATCTGAAGCAAACAGTTACATCGTGCAGTTTCAAAGATTTATGTTTAAAAATCTACTCTGTATTAAGTACACTTTGACCACAAGAACACATGCCTCAAATGTAGTCATTTTCTACTAATTATTGATTAGAGACGTGATAACCATGGTGTCTTGGTTTACAAATTTTCTGTTGTCAATAGGAAAAGCAAATTAATTCATAATCACACCACAACCACCACAGAACTAAATACAGAAAGACTATGGGATCAAAACATTGTTGAATAAGCAATACATTTATATAAAAAATCCAACTTCATTCTAAGGCTAACTTCATAATTCTTACTTGTTTGTTCAACTGTTTTTGCATTAAAATTGAAAATATCCATAGAGGGTTAAGAAACAAAAATATCAGAGTTAGCCTTGAACATATTAAAAGTGGCCGACATGAATAACTTGTAGTCACAATGACAATAATATGGTGATCAAATATGTTTAAAACAGTTCTTGCCTCTTGGTCCGCCATCATTGTGTTTATGCTTCTCAATTTTTTTCAACAAGTGGAAAGTAATAATTCCTGAAAGCTAGTTATTTCCCCCCAATGATGGGTCACAGAAATAGTAAAATAAAATTGTTATGGTACCCTAGATGTTTATAGGTACCAACACACCACAATATTGTATCCAACATTGCTGGCAATTGTTTTTGAAATGGGTTGACACTTGCCGGAACATTTCCTACAACAATTGAACATAATTTCAGAGGTGGGTAGATATGTTGCAATTTCAGTGTTGCATGAGATAATTAAATTTCTGATGCCTGGAGTTTTCCTCTGAAAGATTTAGTGTTCAAAGTAAAAACTACTATAGTTAAAAAGTATGATATTTTTTTCAAAAACTTATGGAAAAAAATACAAGTATTTGGGAATGTGCCAAGGGGGTTTGGAGCCTAATAATTTTGTCTTGGTTTTACATTATTTCACTTTTGAACATGGCATAGAAGTGTTAAAGTCAATAAACCATACAAATCAACATTATTGTCCAACACTTCCACATAAATTCCTGTTTAAATAAGTGATTCTGTCAAGGGACTATCGTGTATTATAGTTCACCTGCACTAAATTTTCTCCAACTCTGATTGGATTAAATTGATCATGTGACACGATAGTGGTCAACTACGAACTAGTGTTCTATCATGAATCCTGCAATCTGATTGGCAAAGCTACTCGCTCTCTTTTATACAAATAGAGTATCCACTGAGGAACTATCATAATTATGCTAGTTTTTAGAACATCAAATTTCCAAGGGAAACTATCAGCCGATAGTTCCGAGACAAACACAGTCTATTTGTTGTTATTGTTCATCACAAAATTGTCTTCCACTCTCAGCAGGCACTATTATACAAATAGACTGTGTCCGTCGAGGAACTATCGGCTGCCTGCAGAAATTTTATATTCTTAAACAAATTATAAGCCCGAGTACAAAGGTAGAAGGATTATATACTCTATTTGTTGTTATTGTTCATCACAAAATTGTCTTTCGTGATCAGTATATACTAAAACACCTCTGTCTCAGTGAATAGTGGTGGATATTTACCTCGCCGAAGCGGCTTTGTAAATATCTGGGTGAATAGTGGTTAATTATAGTTCACCACAACATTTTGGCACGCGCTCATTGGCTGAAAGCGATCATGTAATGTAATAATTGTCTGTGGATGCAAACTATCAAGCGAGGTTGGTGATAGTGACCACCACACTGCAGGTGAATAGGCAGTTATTTTATTTTCTGTCAAATGGACAAAAACTCATGTGAGGTGATCGCTACTTCGCTCGGAGTGATATTCACTGGTGTGGTTACTAATGCCTGATAGTTTGCATCTGCGGATGACAACAATCACGTCGTGATCGCTTTTGGTCAATCGAGTGCATGCCAACATTTTGTGAACTATTACAGCTGATATGATAGTCCCTCGACAGACACACTTGTTATAAGTTGCCAGCAAGAGCAAAAGAAAATTTAGTATTGAACAATAGACATTTATTATGTTTTATCTCTAGACTATTGTCCGATTGTTTCGGTTCTTAAATCCACAATCAAGACTTTTTTTTCTTTTTTCTCTTTTTTCTTTAAATTACCTACATCTGTATCGGGCTTGGGCCACTTGTTTCATCAAGTCTTTGCCATTACTAGCAGATGATGTAACAAGAAAGGAGTTTTCTTTCCCCCCCCCCCCCCCCCCTGTAATTTTAAGATTTATTTTTCACTTTTCACTATAGCTGTGATGCAATATAACTGAAGCTCCACCCAATTAGGCTTGTCTGTTCAAAAATATTACAATGGGAAATTTAATCTCTTTATGGAAATTTCACTTGTTTATGTGAAATTATAATTCACTTCCCCTGTTGTAACATTTTTGAACAGTACTGTATTATGTCTATAACATTTAATGGAGTTGCCATTAATTCTCTTAGTAATCTTATGGTAGTAACATTTTCATTTTTTTCTTGCCAGGTATTCTCATTCAATCTGTATGTAGTTTACCCGGGTCCTAACTTTGATCAGCACGTATGGTTGCACGTATGGTTGCACGTATGGTTGCACGTATGGTTGCATGTTTCTGGGCATTAAAATTCAGTGTTTTTGAGGGTCAATTTGTTATTTATGTGCAAATGATTTTTTTATGACCCAAAACAGTAAATTATCATGAACCACCTGCTTATGAGAGCAGGGACACTAATTAATACAAAAATATTAATATGAACTGTCAGTTTGGATAATCTAAGACGGGTTATTAGATTTTTAAGTGGGTGACACTGTTGAAGACTGTTTACAACATGCAGTTAATGACGGGGCTTCACCTAGGGACTTGTTATGTCTTTAGTTGATTACAGCTATATGTAGTAGTAAAATACTCCCTTCAATGACGACTATAGGTTGCAAAAGTTGGGAATGTGATCAAAACAAAATGCCCTTGTGCCATTGTTACAATTTGGATTCATTTTGAGGAGTGAGATGACTGTGCAATGCAACCACCTGCTACCACACTGGAATATTTTCATTTCCTATATTCTCCAGAGTCCCAGTAAAACACACGGCAACACTTTGCGGTGACAGCTCCCCACTGGAATATTTTCATTTCCTATATTCTCCAGAGTCCCAGTAAAACACACGGCAACACTTTGCGGTGACGGCTCCCCACTGGAATATTTTCATTTCCTATATTCTCCAGAGTCCCAGTAAAACACACGGCAACACTTTGCGGTGACGGCTCCCCACTGGAATATTTTCATTTCCTATATTCTCCAGAGTCCCAGTAAAACACACGGCAACACTTTGCGGTGACGGCTCCCCACTGGAATATTTTCATAACTTTAATTTGCATCAAAATAATTCATGAAAGCTAATAATTTTGGATTACATTAATTTTAGTCGAAGATTTTTAATAATTATAGACCTCATCTTCACTCTTTAATGAGGCTTTAACCCTTAAGGGCTTTTAACTGATTTTTGGCTCATTCTAGACTGCAACAAAACCTCCCCCCCCCCCTAAGAAAACTGTAGTCACTGTTACCATGGAATTTTCAACTGACCTATACTACTGGGGGCTCAAGGTTTTTTGTCAGCCATTTTTAAAGCAGTTGTGGATTACTTGACGGAGCTGGCGGGAAGTTTGTTTGGAGGAATACAGAGAATTGAATGCTTTTTAAAGCCTTTTTCACCATTTATAGAGTGCTGGAGGACATCATTAAGTCTGATGAGAGCTTCAATCAGCACTTTCTCAAAGAACCGAGTTTGTGCCAGTTTATAATTTGTGACAGAGAAAGAGCCTCATTTCCCACTCATGAAATAATTATGGGCCAGGACGTCTTCTGTCACTTTAGCGTGGGCTTTATAAATGGGGGTCTGGAGCCACCTATAATAGCTTTTTTTGGAATATTAGACAATATTTACGGCGCTTTCTCAGTGTAAGCATATTAATAATTCATTTTGTCGAATTTTCATACAAACCTTCTAAAACCTAACCCCCAAATTTGAAAAAAAAAAAAAACATTTTAAATCCCAAATCATTAATAGAACGAATCTAAATACACCTGAACTTTAAGGAGAATTTAGCGAAGTTTTCAAGTGTTTTCAAGTGCACTTTTGCTTTAACAATTTCAGGACATGCTTACACTGAGAAACCCCCATATTTTTACTTGCCATTGATTCCAATATGAAGGTATTAGGTCTGCCGCCGGTGGATTGGATTTCCCGGCATGCTTTGCGGTCATTATGGATGAATTTAGCTTGTTGTGAAGTGCTTGTGGACAGAATGGCTTGGTGCTGGGCAAGTTTAGGTGTTGGGAGACAGAAAGTGAGGTTAATGCAAACATGAAACATGAAAATTTTATGTGAAATATGCATTTTTGTGAGAAAATTTAGAATCTGAGGAGAAATATTTTTTTCTGTAACTCATTTTAGTCCCTTTTTCTGAAGTGAAATAATGTCAACTATAGTTAACTTGTGCAAAGAAAGGAGGATTTAGATGAAATTATTCATTTTTAATATGCCTAATGCAGTTCAATACGATCATTGGTCTATACATTAAGGTGTGTGGGAATCTCAGGGCATTGCTCTTTGCACTTAGTCAGATTTAAACCCTCAAAGCAAGTAAGCAGTAATAGTGCCATATGGTTAAAGTTCTTGAACTTACCATGCCCAGTTTGCTTCACCATGGACCAAAGAGGTTAACACTAGCTTGAGTGACAGCATAAATTTGAGAACTGATGAGTCAGTGCAACTAATTGACCTTGGCTGTACATTTTGTTGTCCCAATTCAGATCACCCGAGTAATGTTTTCTTGTTTTTCTGTATCCCAAGGGGAAATGTATAAGTTTCTCTTGCTGGAAAAGCTCTGGAGAGCTGTTGCATAATCTGAATTGAACCAACTACAGCTGAGGAGCTTAGTAACCTAATTAAAAAAATGGCTCGTAAATCATGCTCCCTGGACCCAATTCCTTCTACTCTCCTAAAGTCTTGCTTTTCGGATCTGTTACCGGTCATTGCAAACATCATAAATCTTTCCTTCGAGAGTGCTAAAGTTCCTATCCCTATGAAATTGGCAAGCATATCTCCAAGGCTGAAAAAGCAGTCACTCGACACGGAGCTCTACCCAAATTTCAGACCTGTCTCAAACCTGAGGTTCATATCCAAGGCGAATGAGAAAGTGGCAGCTACGCAACTATGGGACTATGTGAACTCAAATGGACTGAGTGAGGAGTTTCAATCTGCATATACGCAGTACCACAGCTGTGAAACTGCGTTGTTGCGTGTCCAGAACGATGTTCTTGAGGCCATTGATAAACATAACTGTGTCTTCCTATTGCTGCTGGACCTCTCCGCAGCGTTTGACACAGTGGACCACACCATTCTTTTAAAAAGACTAAATTCAAGATTTGCTGTGAGAGGAAAAGCACTTTCTTGGCTTGAGTCATATCTTGCAAATCGTTCACAGTTTGTCCAAATCGACGATGCTTCATCATCTGTGCGCCCCCTTCATTTCGGTGTGCCACAGGGCTCTGTACTGGGGCCAATATTGTACTTGCTATACACCTCTCCCCTGGGTGATATCATTCGTGAGCACGATCTATCATTTCATCTCTACGCTGATGACACACAACTATATACGTCGTTTTCTTGTAAAAACACCCATGATTTTCAAGTTGCTAAACAACGCCTTGAGAGCTGCATATCTGACATTACACTATGGATGACTGCCAATAAGCTTAAATTAAACAATGGCAAATCGGAACTTTTTCTCTTGCACTCACAATTTCGCCCAACTCCCACACTTCCATCATTGACTGTTGGCGAGAAAATTATTAGACCGACAAATAAAGCACGTAATCTCGGTGTACTTTTTGACGAAACTATGTCTTTTTCACCACATGTAAATGCTGTTGTCAAGGGTGCCTTCTACCACATTCGTAATATTGCTAAAATAAGAAAATATATTGACAAGAAAACTACAGAAGTTTTGATCCACAGTTTTGTAAGCTCAAAACTAGATTTTTGTAACTCTCTTCTTCATGGGGCCCAAGGACGTGATATAGCGAAATTGCAGTCTGCTCAAAATGCAGCTGCTCGAGTTGTGACATGTCTTCGAAAAAACGACCACATCACGGAGACTCTAAAAGAACTTCACTGGCTCCCAATCGAGTACAGAATCATTTTTAAAATAAATCTTATAACTTTTAAATCATTAAATAGTCTCGGTCCACGCTATCTTAAAAACCTTTTAACATTTTACCAACAGAAAAGACTCTTGAGGTCATCTAAAGACCACCTTCGTCTGGTTGAGCCCGCCTTTAACATGAAAACATATGGTCAACACGCCTTCTCTACCGCGGCTCCCAGGCTCTGGAACAAGCTACCTTTAGACATCCGTGCTTCTTCCAACGTTGAAACGTTCAAGTTAAAATTAAAAACGTTTCTTTTTAAGAAGGCCTATTGCTAATTAATCATTTTTATTGCTTATTTTTAGTATTCTTGCGAATAGTCTAGAGAAATGTAATGATTTGCTTATTTCTTTTCATCAGTTATGTTAGTCACATTTTTAATTTTTAATATATATATACAGACATTTTCTGTAGAAATTCATGTAAAGCGCCTAGAACAGCAATGTATAGGCGCTATATAAACTCATTTATTATTATTATTAACAAATGTACAAGATAACTCAGTCAAAAATGTTTTTGCTATAATTCATTTGCTCTAGTTCACAAAGTTCAAGATAGTTACATGTAATTTAGACAAAATGCCAAGTAGATGCATCATTTGGGTGCTATATACAATGTAAAGAGAAGATCGAGTGATATCCTTAGCTCCTGATTTAACATCATCATAATATATATGGGATTAATCAGTGGCATATCCACGAGGTGGCTCTTCATCCAGTTCTGATCAGCCTATGTTTTAACATCCTTATCCGAGAAGATGCGAAGGTCTAACCATTTGCAGCTCAAGAACAAAATTGTTTCACAAAGGCAGCACACAGAGTCTACTCTGTTATTTCAACACCCTGAATGTTCGTACAGCTGGGTTTTGAAGCCACAACCTCCTGCACAACATACCTGCACGTAATTGGTGCCACTTAATTACCACTGAGCTAACTCTAACTGGGAAGCTGTACTGTCTAGCAACTCCCAAAGCTCAGTAAAGCAAACTGGACATGGAAACTTTGAGAACTTTTTAAAGGTGAAAACAAAGTAAATTCAAATATGGGAATTCATATAATAATTAAAGGGCTGTGTGCAACAAGGGCATAAGTGACTCCTGATCACGTTCTGTATTCTCCCTTAGAAAACAAAGAATTTGTAGAAGAATTTAGAATGCAATCAGTCACTTTTTTTAAATTATTATTATTAATTTAATATTTTAACAGGAAGCTCTTTCACACCAGTGATTTTCAAAGAGGTCCTGCAAAATAGTAATAGAATAGTAGCTAAAATATTAAAAGGTCACGGAAACTACGATTACATAGGGATATTACTAATTTAAAAAATAAATAATAAAATAATGAGCTAATAAGGAAATGAGCTAATTTAAAGCTAATAAAATGGAAACAATTGCAAACTTCTAAAATGGGTAAAGAGGCTCAACAGTTAAAATTCACAATGGTGTTGCTGCATGTGCCTAATGCCACCACTAAGATTGTTCCAGTTCCTAACAGCATGATATGCTAGGCGTTGTTTGCCCCAGTTGGTTTTTACAGCTGGCAGACGAAAGTCATCACCATTGCGTTATAATTATGCTGGTCATTCATTGATATTAAGTCTAAATGGGATGTTAATAGACTTTTTCCATTTGAAAATGTATAAGCATCTGTAGTATAGTCTGCTCTGGGACAAATTCAACCAGTTAAGAGACTGGCGGGAATCATTGGCCGAAGAGTGTAGAGGATGGTCGAGAATCAGCTTAGCGGCTTTATTCTGTAGTATTTGTAAGCTCTGCATTAGAGTAGAGTTATCTTTGTCTCCTCACACTACATCGCCATAGTCAAACAAAGGTACAATGTAGGACTAGAGACTGTTAAAATATAATAGTCTAGCAAACTGGGGTAGGAGATGCTTTATTCTCTTTAAAAGACCTAAGCTTTTGGCCGAGAGCTGTACGATTTGGTCTGACCAGGTCATATCATGATTACCCAGCATGCAGTTGGAGGTGGGAGCAGGGAAATGTGGTCGAGTGAAACGCAGTGTAAACATCGGCGTGGTTCACAGTCGTTTGGTGCATTTTATGCAAACAAACCTGCTGGTTGGAAAGATTAAACAAGGTACTGTAACGACTGAGTGGTGATTTTGTATTTGCTTTTGATTTCAAGTGTGAATGGGAAGGGTTTTTTGAGCCGATTTTCAGCTCCTCAAAATTCGTGAAAAGCGAAGAAATGAACAACAATCCCCAACACAAATGAGTTTTTCTCCAAAGTGGGAGACTCAAGTGATCCCATTACAGCTGTGCATGGCTTCGAAGTCATTCATCCCTTGAAATAATATCACAACATCGTATTTCCAGCATGTCTAGGTTTGATGCAATAATTTTTTCCAGGTACATGCTTCATATTGGGCGGTTACAGGCGGTGCAGGAGGGAAAGGGTTAAACCATTTTATCATAAAATTCGAAATCTTGGTTATTTTCGTTTAAAATCACTACATTGAATCCACACATGGAGATAATTATTTGCAGCAAGTTTCAATGTGTAACTATTTTCCAGACTGGAGCTAGGAGCAGCAATCAAATGTACTTCTGTCTCAGTTGGTTGTCTATTTTTAAGAACCAAGGCCTAAAGTATAGGGGGTGGTCAAATACTAAACTTTATCAAAATGATTTGCGACAACCACTAGATATGTATATTTCGGTTGTGGTGATCTTATTTTAATGGACATATTGATATACATTCCACCAGGTGACTTACCACGCCATTTCTATGCCACACTTGCAGGATTGCATTTAATTAATAAATAAATAGTAAAAAATATTCTCCTTTCCAGAATATAGTGTTAACCACCATCAAATTGGCATTATTTGACAACAGTCCATGCAAACATTCAGTAAAAAAAAAAGTAGTGCAAATGGCAAATGCCACATTACATGCCTGGGGTGTTGCTTAACCCTTTCCCTACTGGACGTGTTTGGCTCAGTTGGTGAAATCCTGAGTGCTAACTCAACCCTCCCCCCTCGGTTCAAGTTTGGCTAGCCCGGGGCAGTTAAATACTGCTGACATTTTAAGCCGAGGGCTCAAACTTTTCCCACAATGACATTTGGGAGAATTCTGTTCACTCATTAGCGGTAGGTATGGCTGCTTCGGTAGGATTTCCAACCAAATGTGCTCTAATTTTGTACAAATAAGCCACTGTAGGAGAGCTTGAGGACATCATTAAGTCTGATGACGGCTGGAAAGTACTTGGTTTGCTTTTAATAGGCCTTGTGAGGGGTTTCACAGAGTTTTTCTGTTGTGTTTCTGCTTTGGGACGCATGAAATAATTCTCTTTTTCTCTTTCCCTCGTAGGGCGTGCACACTTAGCACTACAGCTTACCACTTTACATCACATTCTTTACACTTACTAGTGCTACACGGCAAATGATTTTATATCATAACTACATATACATATATAATCTCCGTGACCCCATGAAATGCACCAATACCCACAATTGCTCTCATCTGACTTGATAGCTCAGTTGGTAGAGCGCCAGACATGTAACCTGGAGGTCGTTGGGTTCGAGTCCCACTTGGGTCAGAGATTTTTTCTCTTTCCCTCGTAGGGCGTGCACACTTAGCACTACAGCTTACCACTTTACATCACATTCTTTACACTTACTAGTGCTATGTGGCAAACATGATTTTATATCATAACTACATACACAGGGAGAATAGGTTGACTTCTGGTTTTATATCACAAACTATCTGGAATTTGACAATATTTTGCTTTTGTTTTGAGCTAAACTCTTCAGGTCTTGGGAGTTTCCTAAAAAATTGAACACCAGAAGATTTGAGCTCAAAACAAAATATCATTAAATTCCTATACACTTAGTGACGTAAACCGGGAATCAACCCATTCTCACTGTGCCCTGCCAACTTAAAAGAGAATGGTGGATGTGCAAACTTTAAGGCTTGATTACGGGGTGAATATGAGACAAGAATCAAAAAAATATTTTGGCCATCCATTGTATGTAGTAACTCAATAAATTATTCAGAGATTTCAAATCAATAATAACCTTGTAGGGCTAACCTTATAGGGCTAACCTTATAATCGAAGGGCTCCATCATTGCAAGAACAGCACATTAACCCTTTCCCTACTACACCGCCCTGTACCGCCCAATATGAAGCATGTAGCTGCAGAAAATTATTGCATCAAACCTAGACATGCTGGAAATACGATGTTGTGATATTATTTCAAGGAATGAATGACTTCAAAGTCAGAGCTATAACAGGGATCGCTTGACTCACCCACTTTGGAGAAAAACGCATTTGTTTTGGACATCGTTGTTCGTTTCTTCGATTTTTGCGAATTTTGAGGAGCTGAAAATCGGCTCAAAAAAACCTTCCCCTTTGCACTTGAAATCAAAAGAAAATACAAAATCACCACTCAGTCGTTACAGTACCTTGTTTAATCTTTCCAACCAGCAGGTTTGTTTGCACAAAACGCACCAAACGACTCTGATCCACGCCGATGTTTACACTGCATTTCACTCGACCACATTTACCTGTTCCCACCTCCAATTGCATGCTGGGTAATGGACAAAAATTCCACAAGGGGGAACCCCCTCTGGGACTCCGGTAGAGTTTTTTTTATAAGTCTTTTACCCCTACAACCAAGAGCGGTGATTTGCACTCAAGCCGTTGCTTTAAAGTGACAAAAACACATCCTAATAGGTTAAGCAGGGGTAAAAGAATGCCAACTGCAGGATTCCAAAGATTTCATTGAAGAATTTTTTCCTGTGTCTGAAAGCCCAAACACAACGGAAAAACCCTGTGAAATCCCCTCACAAAGCCTACTAGAAGCAAACCAAGTACTTTTCAGCCATCCTCAGACTTAATGATGTCTTCAAGCTCTCTGACAGTGGCATATTTCTCCAAAATTAGAGCACATTTCATTGGAAACTCTACCGAAGCAGCCATACCTACCGCCAACGAGTGAACAGAATTCTCCCAAATGGCATTGTGGGAAAAGTTTGAGCCCTTGGTTTAAAAAGTCAGCAGTATTTAACTAGCCCGGGCTAGCCAAACTGGAACTGAGGGGGGAGGGTTGAGTTAGCACTCTGCATTTCACCCATTGAGCCAAACATGTCCAGTAGGGAAAGGGTTAAGTGACTACCGATCACACTCTAAATTCTCATTGATATTCTTTGTTTTTAAAGGGAGAATTTAGAATTTGTCAAAACTTAGTCAGTTACTCTGTTCTTCCATGGACCCCTTCAATATTATACACTGTATCTATTGTATCACTTGGTGTTCAAAACAATCAACTCAAATTAAACCCTCTTTTGCTGATGAAGAACTAGCACTCGAAAGATTACTGTTTGGCATACCGCCAGGTAGATTTCTTGTTGGTGGCAGTTGTAGTCTTTTGTAGACCAAAGTCTAAAAATCGCTGGGAAAAATTAACGTATTTGACGAACCACATAACGTGGCTTAACTTTTAAGGTAACTGGAGGAAATATTTTGCCAATTCATCTGAAATATTTTAAGATTTAAGATGGTAGTTCATATTTTAAGATCTCATTGTCAGTTATTCTGCGGTTTTGAAATGTCAACCTTGTCTGCAATGTGTCATTCTACTGTCTACAACGAGGAATTCTTTGTCTACAATGTAGAACAACACGTCGCTTTTCTCACGCCGCCACACAAAAATCTCTACCAGCGGTATGCCAAACAGTGATCACGTGGTACAGACCATTCACATCACAGGGGCCGTAAAAAAAAACTTGGGGTGTCGCAGTTTACTGGACCACTGCGCACAATTGATTTATTATATTTGTTCTCACTTATATTTACTTCTCATATTTCCTTTCTAATACTCGTAAACTGTAATATTTTTCTTTTTGAACATGTGCAAAATAAATCTGAACTGAACTGAACAAGGAGGGCAGTTCAACTGCTTTATGTTTCCTTCTTGTCAAGGTTTTTGCGAAAAGTGCTGAATTACTGTCCTAATAAATTATTGTCCAAGACTATTGATCTAGGAAAGCCATTTATACTGCTGTAAGAACACCTCAAAACTAGACAAATCCCCAAATCTAAGGGTTATACGATGTTTGGGAGCAATTAAGGTATAAGACTGCAAATTTGGAATTCTTTTACAGACATTTGAATGACCAACGGGCATCGTTGCACGTCCGCCATACAAACGTCTAATAAAAAAATGATTTTGGCAACCTGTAACTTTGCTCCCAAACATCCCTTACATTTAGAAATAAGACTAGTTTGAGGTATTCTTACAGCAGTATAAGCAGCTTTGGTAGAGAGCCAAGAAAACAACTACTTGTAAAACCGTGATATGAGTGAATTAATAGATTATTTAGTACAAAATCCCAACAACATCTCTGCACCTATCAACAAATAACAATGTTTAACTATCAATATAATTATGTTTACTTACCACCTACATGTATCTGCCTGGGAATCTTCCTGACAACGTATGAAATTCTTCCTACCAATTCATGACTGCATGTACACAACAAAGTTCTTATTTGTATTACTTCTGCACTGTTACATTAACCTCTTGGATCCATGGACAATCCTTAATCTCTATTTATATCTGTAATGAAATGCACAGATTCAGTCCCTTGGTCTGCTGCTTGCCTATACAGTTACTCTATTGCCCTTATATCCTGTGGCTGGATACTTGTCAGCTATACTTCTGAAGAAACAGTAACATCAGATATATCTTGTTTATGGCATTCATACATGAACTAGGAGGAAGAAGCACTAGTGGAAGGATCACATACTTTTGTTGGCTTATTCAGTTCTGTGTTAGCATCAACTTGAGATGCCAGCAGACTGTTCTTCTTCAGGTAACATGCCATTTTGTATGGTGGATTAATAGGTGCCTGCGTTGGCGGCAGTGATGTGTACTCCTCTCCTTCCTTGACATCCAGTTGGTAAGTCTGGTCTGAGTCATAAGCACTCAGGTCTCCACAAGCTAGGAAGGGTACCACAACACGATTGACACCATCTAGGCTGTGAATTAAACCAGCGATGAAGATTGTGTTACCTCTCAGGACACATTTGTGTTATAAATAATTATAGTGTCATAAAACCAACATCAAAGTACTATGTTAACAGAGCCAATCACTGGAGAAAGTAAAAATGCAATGAGCCAATCACAAACTGAAGTACATGATCGTAATTTCATGATTGGTTTAACTTGAACCAATAATGAGCTTGTGCAAAAGTAAACGCAATCATGAAGAACTCTTACAAAAAATGAAAATTGATTGCCCGAGGGAGCAAAACAATGTTTGGATTTAGTTTAGAACTTGATTGGCTGATAATTACAAAACATTTTACACAGCCAATAGAAAAGCTAAGCAAATACAAAACCAAAGCAATCGCATAACTTTCGACACTCAATCCAAAACCAAATAACTGGAAGTTAATTTATTAGTTAAGGAACCAGTAAATAAGTGAGTGAGGAATTGTAGATGTTGCTGGGCAATTTTAACCACAAGAGCAATTTCCTTTAACTGGTTCAATTTTAACTGGTTCAATGATTTTTTTGGGAGGGGGGGGGGGGGGGGGGGGGGGGGGGAGGTGGGTTCATAATAAAAACAGGTTTATTTTATTAAAAAACAAATATATATATTTTTTTTTGGGGGGGGGGGGAGATTAAAGTATTGATGTTATTGATATGCATGTTATAACCTAACCCAAACAAAACTACAAACCCTATCCCAAACCATAAAACAGTTCACAGGTAAAGAGTTCTCAGTAACCTAGGGCTAGGGTTCACATTCAGGTAAACAACATGATGTGTGCACTGTAGGTAAATGCAGTAAAATCAGGTGATGACCATACAAGAATTGTAATCAAGCCATTAAAAACAATTCCCAACAACATTGAACTGGTTCAAACAAATTGCCCCAGTTCAAACAAATTTGCCCCAGTTCAAAACTAATTGAATTGCCCCACAGCATAAACATCAAAGATTCCCAAAACTACGTCTTCATAATCATATGCAGAGCTGAGAGTCAAGAATGAGGGTGCCATTCTGCTATTTCTGGTTATTTCCTAGTATTTTCATGGAAATATCCCAATTACAATGCACATCTATAAGAACAACAACATTTGAAGATTTCATCTTTAACAAATGCGTACTTGAACTTCAGATAAACTATAACAGTTGGAAACCTAGGCCTTCCTTTCATATTTATATTACCCCCACTGACGAGCAAAGTCTTTTATTATAATTATTTATTATAATTTTAAAAAGTCAATTTAACCTTTGTATTTGAAAAAATACCCCCTCTACCAGTCACAACAGCAGTCACTGTTGTGGTCTAGCAATATTCTTTGATAGCTGTGGTAATATTGTCTCCATATAGAACTTTGTGATTTCATATTCATATTTCTATATTCAATCAGAGGTGAGCATGCATGCAATATTAAAGTGCATACAAGCCCTGGCTAATTATATTTCTTACGAGGAGACTAGAGGCCATAGACAAAGGATTCTGGAATAAAAAGTTGCTTTGATTTATTTGTCATGGTGTATTGGCTGTTCAAAGTTGTCCAAAAATGTCTCTTGGGTTGCCTGTGGATGAAAATCAAGCGAGCAAGAGTGCTTTACAAAATTGTCTAGTTTGACGTAATCAACAGAATACGCTCGATGTGCCATTGCATGAAAGGCCTTGCCGAATAAAGCTCTCCAAAACGTTTAGCACAATATCATCTTTCTCGGTTATCTATTCAATTATTTTGCAAATAAGCCAACGCTTTATACCCACAAAGAGACCAGTTATGTTGATGACGTCACATTTTATTCTCATCCCAGTCCCCTAACGTGCGTGGAAATTAATCTAAATTTGAAAGTTTATTTGCTAAAAAAATAAAAATTTAAAATTTCAGAATTTTTTTCCTACGTGTAATGTCTAAGCTTTCAACAAAAAAAGCATAACTGGCCAGGGCTTATATGCACTTTAAGCAATAATTTATTATTATTGGATGAGGCTGAGCAAAAAAAAAATGAATTGTCTGTGATGAGCTACAATGTACTAGTCATTTGCCAATGCTGACAATAATTGTTATTCATCATATTTTGCGATAACTGCAGTTCCAATAATTGTTTTTAAATTATTATTCAGTATTGGGCATCCAAAATGCTCGCAATTTCCTCCTCTGAAGTCTCTGGAAACCGAGCAGCTCAGCCATGTTGGGATTTGTTGTTGAACAGCACTGCACATGCTCACAACAATATCTGCAGCAAACGCTTATTTGCATGCAATTATCTGCAGGTGAATCAACCAATCAAAATTCGGGATACTTTGGAACTAAATAATAAAAGCAATTGTTGGACGAAGCTGAGCACAATATCATGATTCGTTTGTGGCAAGACATCAACAAATCATGATATTTTGCGACAGTCAAGTTAAAAAATTGTGTTATCATTCAACAAAATAACTTTTCCTACAAGAGTTTAAAACTGGAACTCTGAGTTACCAACAGCTCTACAAATCAATCTGCTTTGTTTACCAAAAAGAGTGGTCAATAGTGCTCATGCTCAGATCATTATTTGTAGCAGATATTGAGTTATCAGGGCTATGCATGCCAAGACCATTATTTGCAGTTCAATAGTTATTTGCAGGTGAATTAATGTCTTCATGTGGCACAGCTTGCAAGGCCTGGGTCGGCATACAGGTTTTCAAGTTTGGAGGGTTGTTTGCATTCGCTTATCGCATTGCTTGCGAGCGCTGGGATTCAGAGTGCTGTGTTTTGGATTGTGTTTAGCAGTCTTCGTGTACAGATTGGTGTTTCCACGCAGCCAAACAAAATTTATATAGGTTATGTCCCTCCCCTTTTCTTGTTTGTCCACTCCCATGTGACCCAGTGTACTGGGCTGGGTGGTTGCCACAGTTGCCTGGCAACCAAGCTTTCAAGCACTGACCCTACTTTCAGCCTGGGCACTGAACCTCCAATTCACTAAAACACATCTAGGATTATTAGTCATTCCCAAAGGTGGATATTTAACTAGCAAAATAAACAAGTGTGTTGTAATATTAGTGGAAATAACTCATACCTGTTGAAATCAGGACTTTGATGACTGTCCAGGAGGGGATTAGACATGGTTGGCTTGTATCCTTTGGGAGGTGAATAACCTTGGCAAACCACAAAACTTTCTATACTGGAATTTCTACTACTACGAGGTTTACAGATTGTTACGATGGGGAAAAAGATTTTAAGCTGAGCATAAAGAAGAGAGACATCCTTTCCACGGAATATCTTTGCAACAAAGTTTCCACCAGTCTTTAAGACATGTGTCGTAATGTTCAAAGCTGCCAGTAGTAGCTGTCCTTGTATGTATTCATCAATGTCATGAAGGCCGGTAACATCAGGTGCACCGTCACACACTACCAAATCAGCATGGCCTCCTTCAAAGTGGCTTATGATTTGATTTGCAGTTGATGTCTTAGGAATAAAAAATAAAAAACACAAGTTAGCGGGTGGTAGCCTACAATTTCCTGCAATCTGATTGGTTCTGGGAGTGGGTGGCTTGTGCTATATGTGATTTATGAGCTGAGTGATGGTCTGATATTAAATTGCACTCGCTGAGAACTTTCAAAATATCACTCAGTGCCTATAAATTAAGTATGCCACAAGCAGTTCATGTGTTTTTATGTTTATAATAATTATACTGAGCAAACATTTGTTGAGTGTGCAACTGTGCACTCTACAATGTATAACTTTTTATGCACACGTTATTGACCAATCAGAATCCAGATATTTTGTTGAATATATTATAACAGCATTATATAATAAGGGTACTTATACATGACTTGTATACTTGTCCGACCAAATATTTTACCATGTGGAAGATGTGTGTGCTCAAGTGATAAACCAGTAGGCATACGCATTTGGGTTCCACAGATAGTGACGTAAACCCTTCTATGTTTTCATGCCTAACTCGTTCAATATTAACGACAGGTGGCTCAAACTTTGACAGACATGGTATTGCAGGGATTGAGCCAGAAATTGAGCCAGAAGGGACAATTGATCTGGCATTTAATTTCCTTTGGAACCAGACAAAGCAGGTAAATTTGACCATAACTGTATTTTTTTTCAATGGACAAATTTTTTTTAAAGCGGGAATGCCGCAGCCTGGCCTGTTCCCTGGTATTGGGTTCCATCAATCACTTAGTGGTCACATGATTTTAAGTACATGCCCATATCTTCCTCAATTTTAATGCAAACTTTGACAGGCATGGTTTTGGGTTCCCCATGAATCACGTACTTAGTGGTGATGTTGTAACTATGATGTAATCTATTGGTGATGTCGTAACGACGACATCGTTGGTCACATGATTTTTAGTACATGTACATACTTAGTGGTGATGTCATTACAATGACGTCATCGGTCACATGATTTTAAGTACACACAAGTATGTTCCTCATTTCTAATGCCAGGAGGTTCAACTTTGACAGACACAGTACTGGGACCCCATGAATCACTTAGTGAACTTAGTTTACGAACTGGCTAATTAGCATTTCCGCTAATGACGTAACTTTAGATCAGTGGAAGCTGATGTAAGCAGTTATTGGCAAAGGCAACAATGAAGTTTCTGAAATACGACGTATGTGATCCTGGGTATTAACGGACAGTTTTACCTTGATCGCTTTTATAACGAAGTAACGATGAGGGCTAGATATTTTCTAGTTAAGTTTGAATAACCAGTGACCTTTTGAATTTGAATATTCTGCATAAATTTACAGTCAGTTGACCTCACTAATACACGAGTAGCAAATCTGGACTCTTCTCTGCTAACTCCATGAATGGTTCCTGGTGTTGTTAAAGCCCATAATTGGTCTTGGAAGCCTTCAAATTTTCAAATAAAGTATCATTCTCATCAAGTTCATGTTCAACTTTGGACCATTCGAGAAAAGTCTTACCCCAGGCCCCTCCTCGAAAATCCAAGAAGTCCATGGACTCAGTCACGTGCTGATATAGTTTTGCCAGAAAATCTTACTTTCTTGTGCGCTTAAGGAATGAAGTTCCTTAAATATGTTGTTAGTTAATGGGGGAACAACAACAGAAGAATTATGTAGTGATTCAAAGACAGCAGCTTAAAATATACACAAGAAAGGACAAGGAAAGTTGTAACCAATTCGTTGCTGCGATATGATGATCTCTTCCGAAGAGGTTTTGTTTCAATTATGAGCATTTATGAACTCGAACACAAGACTACTCTTACTGAATTTTGTGGTGCAGCTTATACACAAGGTTTTTCCTTACAGTGCAACTACTGAAAGCGGGACCACTTAGACAACGAGAACCAATCACATTGCAGAACGAAAACAAAGCATTCCAACTTCGGTTATTTGAGCAAATTATTGTCGAGTACAACACAATAGCATTTCAACTAACTCAAAGTTGGAATTATTTGTTTTCGTTCTACAATGTGATTGGTTCTTGTTGTCTAAGTGGCCCCACTTTCAGTAGTCGCACTGTAAACCTTTTGAGGACAAAAGGCTTCTGTTTATCAGGCTGCACATTCCAGCCTGCACATGCAAGTCTTCATCTCCTCTCAGTCGTCTAGACAACAGAAAATCGCTTCAAAACAGGTTGCCAAGTGGTCAAAAAATTATATTTCACTGCATAAAATTTGAACTTTGGCTGCGGATGTTGAAGATTTCAAATATCTCCAAAAGAAAGATCTTCACATCTTTCCTGTCACCACAAAAAAACTCTGCTTCGGTGGGAAGAATACTCAGTTCAGTGACTGGAGGTTTGTAGGGAATCTATTCATATCGAAAAGCAGTGCACTTTAATTAGCTCCCGGAAAATAAGAGCTCCTCTCTGATTGGCTTAAGTGAACAAAACATGGGCTCCAATTCGCAGACGTTGGTGTGGGAGGGAACTGAATCACTGAAGATGTCTGCATCGAAGGCTAACCTTGTCAACCAAGCATCAATTAATGCACCTATCGAATGTTAATCACAAGGTATGCAGGCAGGGGACTTCATAGACTTGGTTACCCGGAGGGAGAGGATTTTGACAATGTATGCCGACCCCTGGATGGGGCTGTGTCCCAAGAGAGTGGATTTTCACTTTTTTGGGGTCAATTTTTTTTTTCATGTCTCATAATCATGTGGTTCTATCATGTGTAATATGATTGGCTGCAATTTATAATAAAATTATGTAAGTGATAAGGTTAAGGTCAAAGTTTTTACTGACATGTCAACTAATGTGATAACAAAATTTAATGCAAAATTAATAACAAAACCATTCATTTCTCTAAAAAAATAACACAAACACAAGACAATAGTTTTTAGATTATTACAGATGCACTACATATATTTCAAACTACAGTATGACTATATTGAGAAGATGATGCCATTTTTTTTCCAATTCATCACATAAATGCATGTCATGCAATTGGAGATTCCATTCGCTCGCCCGCACATCAGTCATTTGAATCCCCTGGACCCCCCCAATTTGGGCATTACCGGGGCAAAGCGGGACTCTAACTGGAAATTCACTCTGTTTAAGTGCACTTCTTCTCACAGCTTCGCCTCTTCGGCCGGGGAATGACCGAGGGATAATCGGGGCAGTGTAGTTCCAAAAAATATCCATAGCCCCCCCCATGGAAGGGACTGGAAATTCCAGATGTGTGGGGGAGTCAATCTGCCCAAATTTCCAGTGGGGAGGGGGGTATGGATATTTTCTGGAACTACATGTACACATTCACACTTTTATTATGGGTCAGTGGTTGTATTTTTCGCACCACTTCCCACACCTCTCTAGTCGCCAAGATTCCATTCCTGAAGCACAGTTTGCAGAAACCATGCCTTGCAAAGTGAGTTATGGCAGGTTGAAAAAGGCTGTCCTGGCAGCAGACATGACACAATTATTAAAGAAAGGTAGGTATGTTTTGTTTTAAAGTTGCTTGAACTTGAATTGTTTGGAAATACCGTGCTAGTGGATATTCAAGGGCAAGGGAGGGAGCGATTGCAGAATACAACGTCAATTTTCAAGGTCTCCCAAAAAAAACGCAGCTCCCGCAGCTCCGTGGCTCCATAGTGAACATATTTATAGATTCCAAACACGATACCTGTCTATACCCTACCAATGCAAGGTTGTATTTGAAGTGGCTCCGTGGCTCCACAGTGAAACTCATTATATATTCCAAACACAATACCGGTCTATACCCTACCAATGCAAGGTTATATTTGAAGTGGCTCCGTGGCTCCGAAGTGACACCATTATAGATTCCAAACACGATACCTGTCTACCCTACCAATGCAAGGTTATATTTGACGTGGCTCCGCAGCTCCGTGGCTCCGCAGTGAAACTCATTATAGATCCTAAACACAATTAATCCAAACCCTAACCCATCATTTAAAAACACCCTAACCGTCAACATTGGGTGCTCACTAATTTAAGTTTTTTTTAGGGCTGAGTCTCTACACAACATAGAAACATAATGCTTCTTAAATGTTCCTGTCAATTAATCCAAACCCTAACCCATCATTTAAAAAAAACCTAACCGTCAACATTGGGTGCTCACTAATTTAGTTTTTTTTAGGGCTAAGTCACTAAACAACACAGACACACAATGCTTCTTAAATGTTCCTGTCAATTAATCCAAACCCTAACCCATCATTTTAAAAACCCCTAACCGTCAACATTGGGTGCTCACTAATTTAGGGTTCTTTAGGGCTAAGTCACTAAACAACACAGACACATAATGCTTCTTAAATGTTCCTGTCAATTAATCCAAACCCTAACCCATCATTTTAAAAAACCCTAACCGTCAACATTGGGTGCTCACTAACTTAGGGTTCTTTAGGGCTAAGTCACTAAACAACACAGACACATAATGCTTCTTAAATGTTCCTGTCAATTAATCCAAACCCTAACCTATCATTTAAAAAACCCCTAACCGTCAACAATGGGTGCTCACTAAATTAGGGTTTTTTAGGGCTGAGTCTCTACACAACATAGAAACATAATGCTTCTTAAATGGAAAAAAATATTTTTAAGTAAATGGAGCAATTGCAGAATCCCCCCCTCCGCTCAAGTACATTACGTGGAGACGCCAACATGTCAATGCGTTAGTCCATATATGGTTATCTCTCTGTAGAGATATGTCTGGGTGTGAACAAGTCTCTCTGTTCACAGTAGTAGAATGAAGCAACATGTATGATGTCAACGCGTCAATGCATCAAATAAACGTATAAAAGTTAGTATAAATGGTTATATAATGGCTAAACAAACTGGGATGGAATTTGTTTTTTTTCTAAACACATGGGTATATCGTTTTAACAAAAAAAAAATTTTTTATAAGTTTCTGTCCTTTCATTCAGAATCGGCTTTACTTGGATACTCACTGAGTGATGAATTATTTGACCAAATTTTGTGATGCAATTATTTTCTAGACAGGAGCTATGAGCAAAAATGTACTTCCCTAGACTTCTCTTATTGGACACTAATTCAGAACCAACACTAAGGTTAGAGGGGGTGGTTCAAAGTTCAGGTTCATTGAAAAGATTTGTATTGAGCACAACATATGCATCTTCAAGTTGCTGTGACTTCATTTATGGGAGACATGTTGCTAATGCCTCCAATCATGTGATCTGCCACACCCCTTTCTTGTCCATAATTAGGATATTGCTTTCCAGCCATAGAAAACCTGTAAAAAATAAGGTCATTTCACATGCCATTGACATTATTCAACTACAATGGATGCTAACATCCTGTAAAATAAGTTTGAGTGCAAACAGAACAGGTCACATGACATGGGTAGGGTGGTGTTTAAGTCATCAAGAAAAACGAAAAAAAAAAAAAAAAAAAACGTCCTAACTATCGGGGACGAAGTCACAATGAGGTACGATGGGGTTATTTTAAGATATTTATTCATTCTTATAATTTTAATAACCATATATGGCCTAACGCGTTGACATGTTGGCGTCTCCACCCAACGACCTTGAGCGGGGGGTTATTCTGCAATCTAGCCGCAAAATCAGTGTACCAAAACTGACAACACAACTCTATTTCCTGCTTGCTATCCGCCATATCTTTTTGGAATAAAATAATTTTCGATAAAACTGAATTTGACACATTTAAGCCGCTTAAGCATGTACGTATATTTAATTTTCTTTATTTTCCTTCTTATCTTTGCTCGAAAACTCAAGATCAATACTATGTACTTTTGATGCAATTAAATTATGGAGAATAAACACTATATTATGGAATTCCTGTTTGTTTTGTTCATCCACGGAGCCGCAGAGCCATGACCTTTGTCTCCCTAGTCCTCTGCTCTCCTACTTTGTGATGATAATAAATTCAAAATGGAGGTTGTAAGACTTAGCTAATCCTAACCCCTTTGCCAAAGATTAGCTACAAAATGACTTTCAATCGCTAATACAGTTAAGTACTATTTCAGTTCCTTAAAACAACTGCGCGGGCAATAAGGAGCCACGGAGCCAGATATTTTTAAAGAGCTTCAAGAGTGCCACTGTATTCTGCAATTTAGCCCAAGGCCAAGGGAGTTCACCTCTCACACTCTCCCCGGGAATCGAGGCCTTCACTGGCTTTCACTGGAATCAAACGTGAATGCCCCGGTAATGCCCAAATGGGGGGTCCGGGGGTTTCAAATGACTGATGCATTACTACTCAGGGTTTTCAATAACATTTGAAGTAAGTGGCAAAACTTGAAGAGTAGGCGGCGAGAATCGAGCGCCATTGGCGCAAATATCTAATTTTGGGGGAATTTTTCAATCAAAGTAGGCGGCGATTTCATGTAAAAATTATACCCGGCGAGATTCGCCGGCTGCCGGCTCCTATTGAAAACCCTGAGTCTACTACTAGTTAGTTGTAAATTATACCTTCGTAATATCCCCCTGTATCTGTATTACGCCAGGCAGCGGTGCCATCGCCTGTAGATCCACCGCCACAATCTTTACCTTCTCTTTACCTGCTTCATTTCTTTCTTGAATCAGTTTTCGACTCAACACTTGACTCCAGCTACCCGGTGCAGCACAGAGATCCACTACGCGACTTACACCCGAAAATAGGTCAAAATCTTCATTCAACTGAATTAACTTGAATGCACTTCTTGCTCTCCACCCTTCTTCTTTTGCTAGACGGTAATAAATGTCTCGTTTGTCTTTAGAAGATCTTCCCATTTTCCTCGTCTTCGCGGGCCTAATCCATGGTTCTTGTCGGCCTGTGATTGTGTGAGCCCGCGAGTAAGAGGAGAAATTGGAGTATGTATGCGCACGGCTCTTATTCATCCAAGATGGCGGGAGATGGTGGGCATGCATATCATGATTCCTGATTGTTGTGAGATTTTACTGTATTGGACTTGAAGCTACGTAAAAGGAGTGCACTATGTCGTCTAAAGGAAGATCTTATGATAGCGGTCAACTGGAAAACCAGTTTATTCTCCGCCTTCCACAGGTAAGAAATGACTGAACACTGCAAATTCATGTTATTAAATACCGTCAAGGTATCGAATAGTTTATTTTGATCGCTTCCAGTCATATAACGAAGAGGCCTATTGCCAATATTTATCTTACTTCATGATATTTAATAGTTGTGACTACGTTTGCGTATCCTGATTCCTTTCGAATTTCACTGTTCTCCCTGAAAATCGACTGAAGATATCCGTTGTTGACAAACCCGTTATCGGACAGTCGATTCACCTATTATCGGACAATCGATGTGTGTGCACTTTGTGATCATGGGAACACCAAATAAATTGGATTAAGGCTAGAGTTATTCAGCGACTATTTAGGCCTGTAAAACGTACTTCATTTCGGGCAAGAATGGCTGGAAGAAGTGTTGTTGTTTCCTCGTTGCATTTAGTTGTGTGATAGCTAATTCACTTAACAAATAAAGAAGCCATAGTCATGTTTTATACTATCATAATAATAATGTTTATACAGGGTGCACCATTCACCGAAGTGTTTTACAAGGTGGCCCTGTTATGGCAACAATAAAATTATATATATAATATTTATAACTAAGTAGTATAGAATAAAATAGATAATTTCTAAGATTAATAATTTAAAATAATAAAAATATATTGATAATCTAGGAGCTAGTGAGCTTGACTTAATTTGAGTTTAAAAAGCAGTAATGAATTTACATTATTAAGATCGAAACCTAGGTCATTAAAATCTTTAGCAGCATGGTAAGTTAATGTATGTTTTCCCCAATTTGTCTTGACTGAGGGTAAGTGAATCTTAGACTTATTTCTAGTATTATATTGGTGGACATTACTATTAATTACTAAGTTAAAATTAAAGTCAATAAAATTGTTCAAACATTTAAAAATAAAAATACATCGATGTGCATGACGTCGTTTACATAGCTGGTTCCAATTTAAAGACTCTAGAGCTTGTGTGGCAGATGAACGTAGTGGTTGGTTTAAGATAATTTTTGCTGCTTTATTTTGCTGGACTTGGAGAGCGTTCATTTGTGTTACATTGTTCTTATCCCCCCAGATTATGTCAGCATAATCAAATAATGGAAGGATAAGAGAATTGTATAATGTTATGCGAGCATCGGTTGGGAGGAGGTGCTTGACTCTCCTTAGAAGACCTAGACGTTGGTTTATCTTGGACATGAGGTTCTCGATATGATCGTTCCAAGACATGTCTTCGTTAAATGTCACACCCAGATATTTGAATGAGTTTTCACGTTCAAGAGGACATCCGTCAATGGAGATTGATATGCCATTGAATGATTTAAGACGACGACTGCTGCCAAACAATAAACATTTCGATTTAACGCAATTGAGAGTGAGTAGATTTTGACCAAGCCAGTTTGACACACATTTTAGGTCACTGTTTAGATTATTTTCAATATCGAGGGATGATTTGGCGGAGTAATACAGAAGGGTATCGTCAGCATATAATATCGATTTACAGTTTTTCAGGCAGCGTGGTAAATCATTGACATATACAAGGAAAAGTAAAGGACCCAGGATACTTCCCTGAGGCACCCCAATTGTGATATCCCTGGGGCTGGAGAGACAGTTTCCGATTGATGTCACTTGTACGCGGTTTGATAGGTAGCAATTAAACCAAGCAATAGCTTCACTATCCAAGCCAAAATCTTTTAATTTGTTTAGTAGTAGTTGATGGTCGACTGTGTCGAAAGCCTTGCTCAGGTCTAGAAAGACAGCTCCAGTGATATAGCCATTATCAAATCATAAAACATGATAGGCATTTGAGAACATGAGAGAACTGTTAAAGCACAAGCCGAAGGTGCATGCTTTCAACATTTCTCGAGTGTTCTCAAATGACCAGAGTGTTTTATGATAGTATAAAACATGGATTTAAGGCTTCTTTATCTGTTTTATAATATAGATTTGCATGCGCGATGAAAGGAAACCACCAGTTGAAAACAATAAAACACGGCAAACCATGTTATATACTCTGATAAAACATGGCTTTTTAGCCAATCAGAGTGCGCATACTATCGTATCTATATTATAATGTGCTTTTAAGTGTGCCTCGAGTTTTCACATTCTTTTAATAAACCGTTTCTTTGCGATAACTTGCCTTTCCTTTGCCTTTTTCACTATTAATTCTATGCTTATTATAAAACTATAATAAAACACAAGACAACACAATATTTTATTCTTTGGGAAAGGCAGTTTATTTCCAAAGCCTGAAACATGACGAACAAAAACCTGGAAAACCAGAAAATAAACTTCAGCCCACATAGGGTGGGAGGGAAGGGAAAGAAACAGTAAAATTATCTCGCGCGATAACTTGTAACTACAACATGACAAAGCAACTAACATATGAACTTTCTGCATAATGATATGACCACCAGAGTAAACTTGATACTGAGCATATCTGATATCAGTTAATATGGTTAACAATCAAATAAAATTACTCTGCCATAGCTCAAATTAAATATTTTAAGCCAGGCTCAAAGTAGAACAATTCTACACTTATTTTAAAACTATAATAAAACACAAGACAACACAATATTTTATTCTTTGGGAAAGGAATTTTATTTCCAAAGCCTAAAAACCTGGAAAACTGGAAAATAAACTTCAGCCCACCAACGAGCAACCCAAAGAAAAAAGTAATGGTTGTCTGTTAGAAAATGTACAACAAGATTATAACGCCTGTAAAAGACAAAGCTTCATTTTTTCTGCAACTTTCATTTTTGCCGGCAAAGAAATCTCTAGATTAAAGCTTTGTATGCATCAGAAGCTCAGTCTCCAAATATCTGAATGAGTTCACCTGAAGCTCTGCAATGAAAGGCAGACATGTATGAGGCAGCTCCACAACGAAAAGAATGGCTGCGATATAAAAGAGGGTGCGAGACCCCTGCGAGCTCTAATTTAGCCCTTAAGAATTTTATATAGTTTACTGACCCTTAGAAACCGAAACAAATTTGCCCCCTTTACCTTGACTATGAGTAAAGGCAGGAGATGAGTCTGGGGCAGGGTAAAAACTACACATGCACGAATATAATGAAACCAGGCAAATCTGGCTATTTGGTAAGCACACTAAAGGAAGCAAAACCCTGTGCTCAGAAAACTGAATGGTTTTGGACCACTAATTAAACAATACTAAAAGTCCAGCTGCTTGACATGGAAAGATATCCTCCCAACACAGATGCTGGGATTTGTCAAAGCGCATGGCTGAAGAAGGAAGGATGTTCGACACCAGAGCGAAGAGAAAAAAGGTGAAGAGAAAACACATGAATATCACTTCCTTGCCGTCTTCCCATGTCAATCACAGAACCCAGCTTCAAGAGAATATCAGGTGTGATGGGGAGAGCTCTATTAGGCGTGTGCTTAGCAAGGCGCTGGATGCCTTTTAAAGTTAATTGAACCTCAAATGATTGAAGAAAAGGAAATTCATGACCTGCCATTAAATGCAATAACTTGACACCACTTAAATAATTACGAACAGACTGTGGCATAATTGAACGACTAAGGAATTGACAATACAAGGCGATAACATGAGCATTTGCAGGAACCGGAGTAAAGTCAAAATACAAACAAAAGGCTAAATAACTTTTCCATTGTGAACAATGATTTTTATGAGTTCCTGGAGCATACGCACTCATCCTCGTTGTTTGTAACTCCGCTTCCAGGACCAAGCGCTCAGTATATGAAAAAAAGGAACATAGTTTATAAATCACTGTTAAGAAAGAATAACTCATCAGTGACAGTCTCCTCTGTAATATTCAGTGCGTCGGCACATTCGGCTGCAAAGATACTCGAGTGCTGCATAGGGTTAAAATACCATCTAGACAAATAGTCAGCCAGTCTGTTCTGCACCCCTGGTAAATGAACAGCTCTCAACTCAAACTCCCGCAACGAAACGCTTAGCCATGTGTTCTGAAGAAGCCTACCATTAAGGGATCACTCGTTTTTCCAGAGTTGATAACCGCCACCACAGCTTCATTGTCACAGGCTGTACATTTGTATCCGCATACCGACCAATTAGAGCCCCACAAATGAATTGCAACCAAAATTGCTAAGAACTCCAATTGATGGATCGCCCTGAGTTGACCCACTCTGGGAAGGGAGAATGAAAAACACTATCACTTCAGATTGCTCCGCAGCCAGTAAGACAATCATCTGTTGCGAAGATTGTGTCTGGTTCTAACCACAAGGAGGTCAGGATTATAGAAACGCCGTTGTACGCAGCCATAAATTTGACTCGCGGCCACCAACGAATGTCCCTCCTAAACTGCTGGTTAATGTTGACTCGATGGTGATTGTGCTTCAAGGACTTAAGGAGATCAAGAATGCGCATTAAGAAAATTCGACAATTTCTAACACATTTAGATACAAACGATAGTTTTTCCAGCAGAGACTGTAGTTCCCGTTTTGTTGCATTTTTTTTTTTTGAGTAACCACGACTCTAACAACTGCTGTATCTCTGCTAAACGTTCAGGGGTAACCGAAATGGTCATCTGCATGGTGTTAAATTCCACCCCCAAACAGGTCACGCACGTACATGTAGTTGGCAGACACGTACGCTTTACTTTTCGACTCTTCCACCCTGAGCTCTGCAAGCAGTGTTTGTAGGAAACTAAATGCCATCTCAGCTTTCTCCAGAACCTTGAAAATTGTCCAGATAGTTCAACACATTGGAACCGTGTTGTGAACAAATGTATGCGACTGCACTGTGATGCATTGACATGCCATGGCTGCAGACCGCAGGACCATCGGAAGAACTACATGTGCATCAACATAATAACTGTCTTTCCATCGAAAGCCGAGCAGAGGAAAATCATATGGATCTACATAGAACTGCCTATAACCTTTGCGCAGATCACATTTGTAGATTAAACATCCGGTACCTTTGCTTGCAACTAAACTTGCCATGTGATCTACCGTAGGATATGTAAGCTCATATTCCATCCCCTTATGGAGTGGCAACTTATCAAGGATAATTTGCCGCTCCATAGAATCCTTTTTTGGAACTTAGTTGAGAGGAGAAACCACCATACCTGTACGGAACGGGAACTGAAAATGGCCCGGCAATTGAGTAGCCGGTTAAAGTCCGGTTCATAAATTACCGAGTCCTGAATATTCGTTCTAACTAGTCCCGTGAACTAGTCATTCACCCGGAGTTTTGAGCGGGCATACGGCTGCTCAATTTCCATTAGCACCGCCACATGACAACTCCTAACGGACGACCATTCGTAAATAGCAGCCAGATACATCAGAGAACCTAAATGCTGTGTGCGGTGCCGATGCTCGTTCTTCAAGATATTCGGTAAAGGTAGGATCGCACTGTATCCTGTCACAAACCTTTCCACTGTGAGTTCATCATAACTGATCTGCTTACTCACATAACCCATGCTTAGCACACTTTGAGGCCAGTACTGCCACCGAACCACGCTGGATGCAATTGTGGTGGTCTTTCCTGATTAATTTTAACTTCCTTACCTCGAGCTTTTCGCTACCTCCACCCAGACCAGCATTGTTCCTCCTCATCAGAACTTGATGTTGAGTCCTGTGTACTAGCGTGAGATGAGGCTGGTAGACCCATCTTGATAAGACGCTTTTCCACTGCCAGAGATAAATCCTCGAATTCCTAGAGGTCACGTGCTGAGACCGCCGCTGTGCCTTGGAATTACTTTTTTTAGAGGTACTGAATTCGAGCTTACGCTGCTCTTCTGCACTCTCTCGCTGAAGGCTAACGAGCTTCTGCTTGAGGGCAACATAGTTTGCAGTCTTCTTAAGAGCCTCACGCTGTTCCTTCTCTTTGGCTAACAGCGCGACCAACTCCTCCATATTCTCATCATCTGCCTCGTGTTTTGGCCGCTCCGTAAGCACTTTGGACTCTGTACCTTCCTCACGATATGAACTTGAATCACTAGCATTCAGTCCATTTTCAGGGAGAATAGTGAAAATCTTCAAAGGAATCAGGTTATGCAGAGTTCATCACAAGTACTAAAGATCATGAAGGAAGAAAATCATTGGCAATAGTGGAAGCAATCAAAATAAACTGGCCAATAATATGTTGACTTGCGCACCTATCAACGTTAAATCCGATGGGGCAGAAGCTCAGTGGACTGTCATACTATTACTGGCTAAACTACAAAATACAGGGGCACTTGTCAAGGTCTACTCCCTACAGAATACAGAGTGACCTGTCAAGGTCTACTTCCTACATAATACATGATTGGCCACATATCAAGGTCTACTCCCTACAGAATACAGAGCCACATGTCAAGGCTTGTCTACTCCCCACAGAATACAGGGTCACATGTCAATGTCTACTCCCTACACAATACAGGGTCACATGTCAAGGTCTACTTCATACGCAATACATGGCCACATGTCAAGGTCTACTCCCTACAGAATACAGAGCCACATGTCAAGGTCTACTTCCTAAACAATACATGGCCAGTTGTGAACAGAATACAGGGCCACTTATCAAGACCTGTCTGCTCCCTACAGAAAACAGGGCTACTTGTCAAGGTCTACTCCCTACAGAATACAGGGTCACATGTCAAGGTCAACTCCCTACAGAATACAGGGCCACATGTCAAGGTCTACTCCCTACAGAATACAGGGTCACATGTCAATGTCTACTTCCTGCACAATACAGGGTCACATGTCAAGGTCTAATTCCTACACAATACATGGCCACATGTCAAGGTCTACTCCCTACAGAATACAGAGCCACATGTCAAGGTCTACTTCCTAAACAATACATGGCCAGTTGTGAACAGAATACAGGGCCACTTATCAAGACCTGCCTACTCCCTACAGAATACAGGGCCACTTGTCAAGGTCTACTTCATACAGAATACAGGGCCACTTGTCAAGGTCTACTTCCTACACAATAGAGGGCCACATGTCATGGTCTACTTCCTACAAAATACAGGGCCACCTATCAAGACCTGTCTGCTCCCTACACAATACAGGGCCACATGTAAAGGTCTACTTCATACACAATACAGGGCCACATGTCATGGTCTACTTCCTACACAATACAGGGCCACATGTAAAGGTCTACTTCCTACACAATACAGGGCGACATGTAAGGTCTACTTCCTACACAATACATGGCCACATGTCAAGGTCTACTCCCTACAGAATACAGAGCCACATGTCAAGGTCTACTTCCTAAACAATACAAATGTACATGGCCAGTTGTGAACAGAATATAGGGCCACTTATCAAGACCTGTCTGCTCCCTACAGAATACAGGGCCACTTGTCAAGGGCTACTCCCTACAGAATACAGGGCCACATGTCAAGGTCAACTCCCTACAGAATACAGGGTCACATGTCAATGTCTACTTCCTACAGAATACAGGGTCACATGTCAATGTCTACTTCCTGCACAATACAGGGTCACATGTCAAGGTCTACTTCCTACACAATACATGGCCACATGTCAAGGTCTACTCCCTACAGAATACAGAGCCACATGTCAAGGTCTACTTCCTAAACAATACATGGCCAGTTGTGAACAGAATACAGGGCCACTTATCAAGACCTGTCTACTCCCTTCAGAATACAGGGCCACTTGTCAAGGTCTACTTCATACAGAATACAGGGCCACTTGTCAAGGTCTACTTCCTACACAATAGAGGGCCACATGTCATGGTCTACTTCCTACAAAATACAGGGCCACCTATCAAGACCTGTCTGCTCCCTACACAATACAGGGCCACATGTAAAGGTCTACTTCATACACAATACAGGGCCACATGTCATGGTCTACTTCCTACACAATACAGGGCCACATGTAAAGGTCTACTTCCTACACAATACAGGGCGACATGTAAGGTCTACTTCCTACACAATACATGGCCACATGTCAAGGTCTACTCCCTACAGAATACAGAGCCACATGTCAAGGTCTACTTCCTAAACAATACAAATGTACATGGCCAGTTGTGAACAGAATATAGGGCCACTTATCAAGACCTGTCTGCTCCCTACAGAATACAGGGCCACTTGTCAAGGTCTACTCCCTACAGAATACAGGGCCACATGTCAAGGTCAACTCCCTACAGAATACAGGGTCACATGTCAATGTCTACTTCCTACACAATACAGGGCCACGTGTCATGGTCTACTTCCTACACAATAGAGGGCCACATGTCAATGTCTACTTCCTACACAATACAGGGCCACATGTAAAGGTCTACTTCCTGCACAATACAGGGTCACATGTCAATGTCTACTTCCTACACAATACAGGGCCACATGTCATGGTCTACTTCCTACACAATAGAGGGCCACATGTAAAGGTCTACTTCCTACACAGTACAGGGCCACATGTAAAGGTCTACTTCCTGCACAATACAGGGTCACATGTCAATGTCTACTTCCTACACAATACAGGGCCACATGTCATGGTCTACTTCCTACACAATAGAGGGCCACATGTCAAGGTCTACTACCTACAGAATACAGAGCCACATGTCAAGGTCTACTTCCTAAACAATACAAATGTACATGGCCAGTTGTGAACAGAATATAGGGCCACTTATCAAGACCTGTCTGCTCCCTACAGAATACAGGGCCACTTGTCAAGGTCTACTCCCTACAGAATACAGGGCCACATGTCAAGGTCAACTCCCTACAGAATACAGGGTCACATGTCAATGTCTACTTCCTACACAATACAGGGCCACGTGTCATGGTCTACTTCCTGCACAATAGAGGGCCACATGTCAATGTCTACTTCCTACACAATACAGGGCCACATGTCATAGTCTACTTCCTACACAATAGAGGGCCACATGTAAAGGTCTACTTCCTACACAATACAGGGCCACATGTAAAGGTCTACTTCCTGCACAATACAGGGTCACATGTCAATGTCTACTTCCTACACAATACAGGGCCACATGTAAAGGTCTACTCCTGAGTCACTAGCTGTTTATTCATGAATTTGGTCCACTGCCAAGCCACTTAACTATCAAAATCATACACTCCACTTAGATACCCGCCCCGGTATTTATTCATGACTGTGATTCACTACCAAGCCACCAAAATCATATGCATGCGCTACTTAGATGACTTAACTTAGACGTTTATTTTACTTCTGCTTCATTCTGTAAATAATTATGATATATATACTGCCGAGCCACCAAGACATGCAAAAATATAGAGAGCTCCAAAAGTGGCCCAGAATTCTGAAGTTGCTCTCTGTGTACCAGGGCCTTGAAAATTAAAGGAAAAGTGGAAAAGGACATCCTTTTCACCTTTCCCATCTCCCCTTTAATTTTCCGATGCCCTGGGTCTCCAAGGACAACACTGAGCGAATGTGATTGGAAGAGATGCAGGGATAGCACTAGAAATGTTTACTCAGACTGGGTCCTGGGATCCTTGATCTTTTTGGTTTAGGGTCCTCTGAAATCTATATGGGACCCCATACCTGGCATTATCATAACAATCAAGTGACCTCACATGCTGTGAAGTGGAACATGTTACGCTATGCAAAATCAAAATGGCAGATGCAACTTTCAAACATTCTTGATGACATACCCAGGGGTCTTCAAGCAACATACCGGCATCTTCGATTACGCATTGGTTGCTAAGCAGATACAAAATCTTCTGTGCTCAAGCTCGTGCAGGAGAAAACTTGATCTATGCAACATTTTAGATTATCAATGAAGGACAATGCATCCCTGAGATGCATTGAAATTAATTATAAAATGCATTTTTAGGAATATGTTGCACAGTATTTCTGCATTCATTTGATGCTATATCCCTGAGATGGACAGGAAATGACTCTCTAAAAGTAGAGAATCCCCTTCTAGAATCATGGATAATAAAACTGGTTTTCTTTCTCTAGAAACAAGCAACCATCATGAGGCAATTTGTCACCAATGGAACGATTAAGGACAAACTGTCCATAGAATTCCAAGGTAATCTATTAAAGTTCTTGTGCATGTATGTAACAGTCAGCACCAAGAAACTGCATGTAGAGTTAACAGTGCTTAACATGTGTATGTGATATTTATGCCAGCTATCCCTTGCATTGTAACATGCTTTAATCCCAACATTGCTGATTTCCAATGTGGGACAGTCCCCCTCGGTACTCTTCCCCATCCCCCCCCCCCCCCCCCCCCATATTAAATAACTACTGATCACATTTGGATTTCTACTTTATATTCTCTATTTTCTATGGGAGAATTAAGAACTTGATCACAAGTCATTACGCTTACAGTACTTGCACATACATGCCTGCATACCCTTCAATTGCAGCTGTTTTTTTTGTATTTTAAGAGTGACTGTCTGTTAGAATCATTATTTTGTCTGTGGTGAAATTTCGGAATCCTTCATATTTTGCCAGAACATACCCTTGGATGATTGCTTTGGGAAATCGTAGCAAAATTTTTTGGGATTTTTTGGTGTTGCAGATCACCACATGATGTAAAACAAAGAAAATATTATTATTGTCTTTTAAAGCAAAACAATACCCTGAAATACAAAGTACCTAACCCAGAAAACAATACATCTGCTACACCAAGAAGCATCACATGTTTTGGGAAAGTTTGAACAGTGTTGTGTTTGGCTTGCAAAATCATCAAGCAACTTCAGGGCTGGATTAATGTTGGAAGTACAAATGTACATGTATGCAAATTATCTAAATTATCCTGATAAAGACTCTTTTCCTCTGACATCCGTTTCTCACAAAGTTCCCTTTAAAATAACATTTCCCTCAAGCTAACATGAAAAAGTGTTAATACTGCAGCACTGTAGTGATACTGTAGTCTGATTTCTATTCCTACAGCTGACTATAGGCATGCTACTGTAAGGGTGGATAATGAAGCTCTATCAGCCAAGGTATAAAGCACATGTACTTTACGTTCACTTATAATAATAATTATAATAATAATGGTATATTTATATAGCGGCATATCACCACAGTCTCATGGCGCTTTGCATATATGTCAGTGATTTTTTTTCGGGCTGCTTACACTGCTAATAGCTGCCAATGCAGTTTACAATGTTGAGCGTGTCTGGGTGACAATCCTCTGCTCTTTTTTGAGTAGTACAACAGGTTCTTTCACATCCCCTTCAACTACCGATTAGAAGTACCGTAATTTCCGGTCTATTACCCACGGGTTATCTGTTAATTTTTCACCAAACTACGGCTGCTGCGGGTAATAGGGTGGTGCGGGTAATGTGTCAAATTCTAAAGACTAAAACTTTGTCACACAAGGTTACGGCGATCGCCTTTCGCCCCTTATTCGCCGGCGGCACACAGCGAACAGCTTTGTCGAAAACAATGAAAAGCGGTCACCTTTCGTTGGCGAAAATTTCGCCTCACTTGTGAAAAAAATCGTTGCTGTCTCTTGAAAAAATTGTTGCCAAACTGAAAAGTTGCTGCCGATTTTTTCACCGTTGAAAATAACAATGATTGCCGTTAGTGTCAGTGTTTATTTCATCCAAATCTTCTCAGCATTGTATGAAACCAAAAGAAAATTATATTAACTGAAACCGTTTCTGATCTAACAAACAAGAAACATGAATTGCGTTGGAGCGTTACTACATACGTACGGTATGCGTATAAACACCATTCCGCTAGTTTGGTGCCTTATTTCATCTGATAAACTTTATATACCTTCTGTACGATGTAGTTTCACACTTGACCGTTAAATCCTTCAGGATTTTAGCTGAAATCATTGCTTATGTTTTCAAGAAGCCAGCTTATCAAAAGATCTCATTCTTGGAGTTGACATGTGAATTCTCTCGACATTGTCTGGTTTTTGACACAACAACACCAGAGTGTCACGCTCTGTGAACTTCGCGGGTAGCATATAAAGTGTGGCTTATTCACCACACAGTTTCTCAAATTATTTGTGAAAATGGAAATGGTCCACCAAAGAAAATATTCTGGATAGTTCTTTTTGTTAATGTGAAATCCATTTTCAAATGTGAGGAGGTTCGAGTCTCTCAAATTCCACGACACGGAAGCGTGAATTCTTCCACAAACTGATTTGAATAATCAATTAGTCGGTAGTGTTTGCTTTGCTTTGCGATACATGCACCAAACATTTCTAAAAGACAAATTTTCGTTTAGAAATTGAGATAGTTTCCGAATCAAATGTTTTGAAAGTTTTTCTTTTATATTCATTTCATGTCTGAACAATTTCGCCTCGCCTGTTGCTGGAAATGCTTTGAGTCGAACTCTAAAATGCCTAGGTGAGTTGATTAGTTTATAAATTGCTGTGAAATCGCACTGTATACAAATGGTTTACGACTTCTATTTATCAATATGTTGATGTTTCTACATGTATGTCTACTAAAACACAACAATTAAAACCTACTATGAAGTACCGGTATTGTTACCTAAATTTACACTGAAAGGTGCTGGTAATCTGTTAATATATTTTTCTTTGAGACTCTAAAATCAGCGGGTGCGGGTAATACGCCGTGCGGGTAATAGGCCGGAAATTACGGTAGGAGACCAGCCCAACAGCCTACATTGTATGTATCTGTGTTGTAGGTAAAATTCGTTTTCAGGTAAAATCCGATTCAACCAACTGAAGGTCAAATTGTTGATTAGGTTAAAGCACATACATGACTGTAATATTTAGGGTGGAAACCTAGGTTTAGGTTTAAATGGATTTTACCTGAAAACGAAAATAACCTACAACATTATTTTTATACATCCCTGCCCAAGGACACGCAGGCCCAAGGCAGGGGCCCATTAGGACACAGCTGGGATTCAAACCCCCAACCTCCTGCACTCCATACCATACTCTAGCAACTGAGCTAACCTGTGAGTGAGTACCCTACTCAACAGAAATTCCTTCGAGAGGGGGAAGGAATCTTTGTATAGCAGAGGAACCAGTGAGGCAGTTCAACTGTGGATGACAGCTATCATGTTACGTGATCACTTTTGGCCAATAAGCATGTGCCAAAATTTTGTGGTGAACTATAATGCCTGATAGTGCCAAGTGGTGGACCAATGAGAGCACACCCAAATTTTGTGATGAACTATAATGGCTGATAGTTTCCCTCAAACTTCGTTCTCTGGCTTAAGAACATCAAATTTTCCATGGGCAACTATCAGTCGATAGTTGCTCTATGGACAGTGACACTCTATTTGTATAATACTCCCAAGAGAGTCCAAAGTGTGGTTACTCTGCACTCCTTGTCTATTAAACAAATAGAGTGGGTCTGTCAAGGGACTGCTACATGCAGTTGCCCATAGAAATTTGATGTTGTTCAAACAAATATTAGCTGGCAAACAAAGTTCAAGATTATCTTTTAAGGAAAATGGTGGGGATTTTTGCAGTCCAAGAATTTGTTTATATTATTTTTTAACATTACAATGTAAAGAAAATGCATTTAAGATGGGAAACAAGCTAAATTCTAGTGTCCATATTGTTAATTAAAGGGAAACTGAACCCTAAATCCACGCAACGACAGACTATACAAAGATGTTTTGAAAGAAATAAGTTCCACTATTTTATTTCTGTGTTGCACATTGGAGAAAAGAAAATCTGAAAATCATCCTCTGATATGTACAGACGGCTTAAATCTTGTAATTTGTGACATCAGGTACTGGGAATAAATTAGTTTTGCCATGCTATCCCCGACATTGAAAAGCTTGACTAGTGGCTTCTAATTGCAGACCATTGTGTATTCTTTTTGCTGAAGATGACTGTGTGTTTTTCCTTGGTATGTGTAACGAACAATATGGGGAAATTTGCACTGAATTGAGCTGCCACACATACTTGATTTATCAGCAGAGAATCAGTATTTTTTGAACTTGAAAACTATTTTTTCTTCATAGCCATGCAGAGAAAAATAGCAAAATTTATTTCTTTATTCATCTTTCTTTAGTCATTAGGTTGATTTATGATTCAGTTAAGTGTGGATCACAGAATCAATAATATATTTATATTGTTGGTGCAATTTCCTTTTATCCTAATTGATCCAAGTACGTTTCCTCAGCGGTAATCATGTACCTCACCACTATATAAACCGTTTCCCCACCCACAATTCCCTCTTTTGCTCTCACTGACGAAGGACTGGCGCTCGAAACGCCGACCACTACTTGCTCCCCACGGCAGCTAGCATACCTTAATCGACTTTAAGTTGATCCTACCATTAATAATATATACCTGGTTCTCTTGAATATCATGCTATATGTACTGTTGTACAGCTTGTAGATCTGCCTTGTACCATGGAAGCACACAAGACATTTGACAGCAAGAGCTTGTACAAGACTGCTGATGTATGTCAGGTAATCAGAGAAGTCCATGTAAAATTATGTTACTTTAGTAATGATCGTATCGTCAGTACTGCATCGCATTTGTGCATGTATATTGTATGCAAAATGGATACTGATTGACTGAGAGGAGTGGTGATTGATCAGTGTGGAATCACAACAGAAATTACTACAAGATTTGTACATTATCATCGATTGGTTGTCTGTTATTAGATCTAACAATGCCATGCATGATTTGTAGAATCATGTCATGTGAAGACAAAAAAATGTCTCAACCACTGGTCACCACCAGAGATTCTCTCATCACTTTGCTACTCGCTGGCAGAGCTTTGTACATGTACCTTAACATTTGTGTAGGGAGGCAGTAGAACCTCTGATATCCAGGGTTAGTAATTCCATGAAAAATTGCACTCAAAACATTGCTGTAATTGCTCTAGTCAACTTGCAGCACCTCTCCTCTTCTCTTGGAAAAAAGCTCTAGTTTTTACATTAACTACTTATTAACCGAGCGTGAGGTCTGTACAGAGAAATATCAGACCGCGATTTTTCTGTACAGACAGAGGCTTTGCGAGGTCTGTACAGAAAAACCAAGGTCTGATATTTCTCTGTACAGACCGAGCAAGCGAGGTTAATAAGGTGTTTATTATATGGCATATTTTGTTTTAACTTTTTAAGTTTTAATTCGACCGGTTCGTGTACACAAACACTGCAGTGGGAAAATCCGTATTGCCCGTGGGCATTACGGGAGAATTCCGCCCGCTAAACGGCCAATCAGCGCGCGCCATTTGACCGGAAGTAGCTCCTGTCATATAATAAGACTGTATAATGATCTGATTTTACATTATTAATATTGCACCCTTACACACAATAATATTATAAAATAATATTGTACTAATTAACCTCATACAATACATGTACATGTATGTACTACATTGTAGTTACTAAGCAACTGTTCATATGATTGTGCAGATGTTGTTATGCACTGATGGAGATCATGATAGTCAAAGTGAAGATGATGAACAGAGGCACCACAAAAAGGAATCCAAGAAGTTTGTCTGGAACCATGGAAGTATGTTACTGCATGTGCATGATTGATGATAATTGCTGGTTTTTATACAGATAAAAAATCAAACTCTACCGGAAAAAGTTAGGCTGTCATTTTTTGCACTGATAAGTTACATGTATTTTTGTGCACTTTTTCAACTTTGTTTAGGTCAGTGGCTAGACCTTTTCTACATGCCATAATTAGTTCAGTTGGATATTTTTACAAACATCTAATGTGCTCCCATGTGTTTTCAAATGCAGTATTTGATAAGATTTGAAAATGTTCTGACTAGTCAACATCGTTTTTAAGTTTTGAAGTGGGCGTCTTTTCAGTGAAGCAAATCATGTAGATATGTTAAGATTTAAGTAAGTTGGAAATCTTTGTTTCTGTTCTGCGATGTGATGTTTTTTTATACAATAGTTATATCTTCTGTTTGTCATACCATGTCTGCAGTGTAAATTAACTGGCGTCAACTGAATAATTTCATATTGTTGACCTTTTTTATCTCATAAGTTACACAACCCCTCAAGAATGTTAAGAAGAGAAGATTTAGAAAAATTGCAAAGAAAAAGGTATGTATGGGAAAAACATCTAATTGTCCTTGAAAAATGACAAGGTACTGTACACCTTGAAAAATCACATTTAATGTAATTTAGACATGGTTAAATAATTATGCTTAGCCTAGTGCATTATTGGTTTTCCTGTGACACAGCTCATGGGACTTGGGTTGGCATCTACACTACTGACAGAAAGTTATGAAAGCGAATTTCGACGAAATTCATCGAATTTCGAAGAAATACTTCGAAGTTTAAGAGTTTCCGAAATTTCAAAGAAATTTCGATTTGCCTTTTGTCTTTAACTTCGAAATTTCGTTCCACTCTTTCGAACATTATGGCAAAATTTCGAGCGAAATTTCGATTCGAAATGTTGAATCGAAATTACGATAAGTCGAATTTTCGAATCGATTGTACAGCAAGATGTGAAACTTCGCAATCCTCATTGCTCATTAACGATAAAGGCAGCCTTACTAAATGTACATCTGATAACCAAACTTTCCGTGAGTTACATGTAAGTGAATAATACATCTCAGTAACGAGCAATCGAATTCCAGCGAACTCCAGCGAACTTTTCAAGCAATCCGTTCAAACGATGCACTCAATCTGTTACTCAATCAAAGCCTCTGGAGCTTTCACGAAGGACTATTAAAAAACTAAAAACGTTCAAACGGTGATCTTGACATTTGTGCATTCTGTCACCAAAATACAGGATTGCGTTACGAAACAGTCCTTCCCAGCGCTGGTTTGGTGTTTTTTAGCTCATCTGATAAACTTTAGCTTCTGTAGTTTCAACTCAGATCTGACAATCCTTCAGAATTTTTGTTTAAGTAATTGTGTATGTTTTCAATTGAAGAAGCCAGCTTTTTGGAGATAGAAGGATTCTCTGTTGACATGTGCTTTGAGCCGTGGAGACTAAACTGTCTGGTTTTTCACACAAACAAGACGTCAAGAGTGCCGCGAACTTAGCGGGAAGTGTGATTTTATTGCATTGTAGTTTAAATCACCACAAAGCTTCTGAACTTTGCTTGCAAATGATAACGTCTACTATACATAACATTCTGGAGTTCTTTTTATTTAATGTGGATCCGTTTTCAAAGGTAACGCGGTCTTGAATTCCGCGACACAGAAGTGTGACAATTTCCGCGAACTGATTTGAATAATTAATGACTCGATCCGCAGTGTTTGTTTTGCTTTGAGATCGCACCAAATATTCTCTACAGATTAAATTTTCTTTTAGAAATCGAGATGCTTACAGAATGAAACGTTTTGAAAGTTTTTACTTCATTTGCGTATCTGAACAGTTTCCACCTAGTGCGAAAAATGGTTTGAGTCCACGGCACTCTTGTATTTGCGTTGATTTTGCTTTGTTTACACGTTTACCTATCGCAGCGAATTGTACAGTTCCACTAAGAAATTTCGAGCGGAGTTATTCGAAATTTCAATACAAATTTTCGAACCATTCGAATTTTAATTCGAAACTTCGAAATGCTGTGCGAAATTTCGAGGTAAATTCGTTTCTTGCGTATCGAAATATCTCCGAACATTCGTACGAAATTTCGAATATAACAAAGAGCGAATTTCGACGAAATTCGCTTTCATTACTTTCTGTCAGTAGTGTAATACAGGTCTTCTCATATTCGTTTGGTGCAAGTGCTGTGTTTTTGGATTGCGTTAGCATACTTCGCATGTAGACTGTTTCCTCTCCCTTCCATCCCCCCCCCCCCCTTCCTGTTCATCCAATGTGTGACCCAGTGTGCTGGGCTGGTTGATTGCCACAGTTGCCTGGCAGCCAAGCTCTGAAGCACAGACCCTACTTACAGCCTGGGTACTGAACTTCCAATTCACTAAAACACATCTAGGTTTATCTGTCATCCCCGTAGCTGGATATTTAAATGACAAGTTGTTTCTAGAAAAGATGATTTTATGATTGAGTATGTCACTGTGATAATAGCTGAATGGTAAGTAAACGTAGTACTGCAGACTTTAACACTGCAAGGAGAATAAAGTGTAGTATATATGTTGAAAGCCATTTTTATATTTTCAATGTTGCAGAATGTCATATTATCATATGACCAATACATCCCCTTGCTACATGTAGCTTTCCTTTCAAAACCATTTACAAAAGTCACGTAATGGGGCCAATACATGTCTGTCTAGTGACCTGCTTGATTTTATGTGCTTGGTCCATACATCCTGACCTTGAGCCAAATATTTTCCCATCTGGCCCTCCCATTCAGTCAATAATTATTTTCTTAAAGTACATTTACCTATAAGTATCGACGATATAGATATCCCAGACGTTTGACCAGAAGTCAACTTGCATGCTTCAACCTTCTGGACATCATTGTTGCATTCCACAGCAGAACATATTCAAACAATATTGATTCCATGTCTGGGATGATGTTTGACAATGTTCTGCTGATGTGGAATGTCAGAAGATTGAAGCATGTAAGCTGACTTCCAATCAAACATCTGGGGCTGCTACATTTTCGATGCTTTACAGTGCAACTACTTTAACCAGCTGGGCCACTTAGACAACAAGAACTAAACACAGTGTGACTACTGTAACCAGGGCCACTTAGACAACGAGAACTAAACACAGTGTGACTACTGTAACCAGGGCCACTTAGACAACGAGAACTAAACACAGTGTGACTACTGTAACCATGCAGGGTCACTTAGACAACAAGAACTAAACACAGTGTGACTACTGTAACCAGGGCCACTTAGACAACGAGAACTAAACACAGTGTGACTACTGTAACCAGGGCCACTTAGACAACAAGAACTAAACACAGTGTGACTACTGTAACCAGGGTCACTTAGACAACGAGAACTAAACACAGTGCGACTACTGTAACCAGGACCACTTAGACAACGAGAACTAAACACAGTGTGACTACTGTAACCAGGGCCACTTAGACAACGAGAACTAAACACAGTGTGACTACTGTAACCAGGGCCACTTAGACAACGAGAACTAAACACAGTGTGACTACCGTAACCAGGGCCACTTAGACAACGAGAACTAAACACAGTGTGACTACTGTAACCAGGGCCACTTAGACAACGAGAACTAAACACAGTGTGACTACTGTAACCAGGGCCACTTAGACAACAAGAACCAAACACAGTGCGACTACTGTAACCAGGACCACTTAGACAACAAGAACTAAACACAGTGTGACTACTGTAACCAGGACCACTTAGACAACAAGAACCAAACACAGTGCGACTACTGTAACCAGGACCACTTAGACAACAAGAACCAAACACAGTGCGACTACTGTAACCAGGACCACTTAGACAACGAGAACCAAACACAGTGTGACTACTGTAACCAGGACCACTTAGACAACAAGAACTAAACACAGTGTGACTACTGTAACCAGGGCCACTTATACAATGAGAACTAAACACAGTGTGACTACTGTAACCAGGGCCACTTAGACAACAAGAACTAAACACAGTGTGACTACTGTAACCAGGGCCACTTAGACAACAAGAACTAAACACAGTGTGACTACTGTAACCAGGACCACTTTGACAACGAGAACTAAACACAGTGTAACTACTGTAACCAGGGGCACTCATACAACAAGAACTAAACACAGTGTGACTACTGTACCCAGGGGCACTCATACAACAAGAACTAAACACTGTGTGACTACTGTAACCAGGGGCACTCATACAACAAGAGCTAAACACTGTGTGACTACTGTAACCAGGGGCACTCATACAACAAGAACTAAACACAGTGTGACTACTGTAACTTTAATCTTTAATCTTTAAATATGATAATTGCCTGGTAGCGGTGGAGCTAATCTGGCAATGAAATTGTCAGCGGTCGTGCAAGTACTGAGGTTACGGTGCAATAAGTGATAATAAATTAAAGTATTATAGTGCATGGTGAAGTGCAATGTTCAATGTTCAATGACTAATAATCAGAGTGCAAATGGCGGCAAAAGGATAAAAATAGCCATTATAATAATAATTCATAAGCTGGTAAACAACAGCATGAGCTTACATATAAAGAGATAATGACTGCCGCCACACAGGCGTCTCCAGTGACGGTGCAGCTATCAATCGATAAGGGGCTCCGATGACAACAGCTACACCGCCACCACAGCGCGAGCGTGACCGCAGCCAATATTAATTGGTTGAGATTACACATACATGGATACGCCAGTTTGGAAGCTATTCAAAGATGTAGCATTAACAATGTTGTGTGGTAAGAAATTCCATGGTGGAATCGATCTGACAAAAAACGAGTACTTGAATGCGTTTATAGTAGCGAGCGGGTGCACAAACTTATATTCGTGCATAGCTCTTGTGCGAGTATAAGTGCTAAGTTGAATATCGTAGGGAAAGGTGATGTTCACTAGACCGTAATTAATGTTGTAGAACATAGTAAGGTCTGCAATATTTATGCGTGACTGAAGCGATTGCATAACCAGGGCCACTTAGACAACGAGAACTAAACACGGTGTGACTACTGTAACCAGGGCCACTTAGACAACGAGAACTAAACACAGTGTGACTACTGTAACCAGGACCACTTAGACAACGAGAACTAAACACAGTGTGACTACTGTAACCAGGACCACTTAGACAACGAGAACTAAACACAGTGTGACTACTGTAACCAGGGCCACTTAGACAACGAGAACTAAACACGGTGTGACTACTGTAACCAGGACCACTTAGACAACGAGAACTAAACACAGTGTGACTACTGTAACCAGGGCCACTTAGACAACGAGAACTAAACACAGTGTGACTACTGTAACCAGGGGCACTCATACAACAAGAACTAAACACAGTGTGACTACTGTAACCAGGGCCACTTAGACAACGAGAACTAAACACAGTGTGACTACTGTAACCAGAACCACTTAGAAAACAAGAACTAAACACAGTGTGACTACTGTAACCAGGGGCACTCATACAACAAGAACTAAACACAGTGCATTAAGCCGTCTTTCGACCAAGATAGAGCTTCTCGTCGTCCTCCTCCGCCGTTGATTATCGTGAAGTTCGTAAGGAGAGATATCAGAGAGCAATTCTACAGAGCAAGATTCAATCTTAAAGGGAAATCGACAATTAACCTTGAGGGTTTTGAGAGAGCACATGCTAACAACATATACATATCCGAGAGTCTGACGCAAGCGAAGAAAGAACTTTTCAAGGCTTCACTTAAAGTTAAGAAAGACCTAAAATACAAGTTCATCTCAACTATGAATGGCCGTATCTACTTACGGAAAGACCTAGCGAGCCGTTCAATTTACATTGGTTGTGAGGGTGATCTTGCTAAATTAAAAGCTGAAGTTTCTCTCCCCTCACCATGAAAAGCACCGAGAATAAGAAAGCACGACTACATATTATTTTCATCACCTATCCCGAACTCGACCTCTCGGCTGACCCACAGATGACAGCAGGCAGGAACTGTGAAAATTGTGAGAATTTATATCTTTACTCACTTGGAGCCCTACTCAGCTAAGTACATGTGTATTAGTTTAGCTGCAATCAATATATAGTTATTATTTTATTATTTATATTTATACCTTTAGAAAAATATGAGTAAAATGGAAGACTCTAGCTGCCCAAAATGTAAAAAGGTTGTTAAAGACAATAGCAGAGGAATTCAGTGTGATGTCTGCCATCACTGGCTCCATCTCAAATGTACAGTCTTAACTATTAAGGAATACAACCACATTTCTAGAACTAATGACCTCTGGATTTGCATGCATTGCAGATCAGAAAATTTTGCTTTTCACAATTTGGATATGTATGAATTAGCTGAGCTTTCATTTAACTCAAACACTGTATGTCTCTGCTCCAGTCAGATAGCAAATTTTAAATTAGAATCTTTGCCTTGCTTTAACATTATGACCTCTATTAGTAGTATCCCTAATCTCTCAAATATAGATATAGATCAACATCTGCCAATGCACACTAATTTTAATTATTATACAACTCATGATTTTCATTCAAGTCAAGAAATTCAAACATCTCTTTCTGATAAGCCTTTTTCTGCACTACACTTTAATATTAGAAGCCTAGCTGCCAACTACGACTCTTTTTCTGAAATGTTATCTGAACTTCACCATCCGTTTTCCATAATTGGCCTTTCCGAAACCAAAATAAAGCAAGATATAGACCCTTTCCTTAACCCTTTCCCTACTGGACATGTTTGGCTCAGTTGGTGAAATCCTGAGTGCTAACTCAACCCTCCCCCCTCAGTTCAAGTTTGGCTAGCCCGGGTCATTTAAATACTGCTGACTTTTTAAGCTGAGGGCTCAAACTTTTCCCACAATGCCATTTGGGAGAATTCTGTTCACTCGTTGACGGTAGGTATGGCTGCTTCGGTAGGGTTTCTAATGAAATGAGCTCTAATTTTGGATAAATATGCCACTGTCAGAGAGCTTGAAGACATCATTAAGTCTGAGGATGGCTGAAAAGTACTTGGTTCGCTTCTAGTAGGCTTTGTGAGGGGATTTCACAGGGTTTTTCCGTTGTGTTTGTGCTTTCAGACACTGGAAAAAATTCTTCAATGAAATCCTTGGAATCCTGCAGTTGGCAGTCTTTTACCCCTGCTCAACCTATTAGGATGTGTTTTTGTCACTTTAAAGCAACGGCTTGAGTCCAAATCACCGCTCCTGGTTGTAGGGGTAAAAGACTTCTAAAAAAAACCTACCGGAGTCCCAGAGGGGGGAACCCCTTGTGGAATTTTTGTCCATTACCCAGCATGCAATTGGAGGTGGAAACAGGTAAATGTGGTCGAGTGAAATGCAGTGTAAACATCGGCGTGGTTCACAGTCGTTTGGTGCGTTTGGTGCAAACAAACCTGCTGGTTGGAAAGATTAAACAAGGTACTGTAACGACTGAGTGGTGATTTTGTATTTGCTTTTCATTTCAAGTGCGAATGGGAAGGTTTTTTGAGCCGATTTTCAGCTACTCAAAATTCGCGAAAATCGAAGAAACGAACAACGATGTCCAAAACAAATGCGTTTTTCTCCAAAGCGGGAGAGTCAAGCGATCCCTGTTATAGCTCTGCCTTTGAAGTCATTCATTCCTTGAAACAATATCACAACATCGTATTTCCAGCATGTCTAGGTTTGATGCAATAATTTTCTCCAGGGACATGCTTCATATTGGGCGGTTACGGGCGGCACAGGAGGGAAAGGGTTAATACCAAACTGCCAGGTTATCAGTTTTTATCTCAATCTACCCTTTCTAATGCTGGGGGAGTTGGATTTTATGTCGACGATACAATTACATGTACTAAAAGAGATGATTTTTGTGGCTCAGAAAATGAGTATGAATCTCTGTGGGTTGAAATTGAAAATAATCATCAACATAATATTATTTGTGGTGTCATTTATAGACATCCAAATGCTAACTTAGATAAAACACTTGATTATCTATATAAGACTATTGAGAAGATTCATAAAGAAAATAAGTATTGCATATTGATGGGTGATTTCAATATTAATCTCCTCAACTTTGAGTCTCACCCAGATACTGACACTTTCATAAACACCTTGGGATCATATTCTTTTCATCCTCAAATTCTGAAACCAACAAGAATCACAGAACACTCAGCTACTCTTATAGACAATATTTTCTTTAATTCCCTAGAGCACCATGTTATTAGTGGTAATATTTTATGTGATATTACTGACCATCTCCCTAACTTCTTAATCATAAATAAACTTTCTACACTTCCAAGTAATTTTAAAATGTATAAGAGGGACTATTCTAATCTTAATGAAGAAGTCCTTCTTACTGAAATGAGTAATACTAATTGGCTTGATATTTTACCATGTGAAGATTGCACTGATGTAAATGCTTTGTTCCAATCATTTTTTTCATACATTTCAGAGATTATTAACAGGCATGTTCCCCTCCGTAAAGTCACTAGAAAAGAAATCAAATGCATGTCTAAGCCATGGATAACCTCTGGAATTAAGACATCTATTAAAATTAAAGATAAGCTATTTAAGAAATATATTAGTACTAGGAATTCATACTATCAGACCAAATATAAATGCTATCGCAACAAGCTAAACCACCTCCTAAGAATTAGTAAAAGAACATATTATGATAATTATTTCATGACAAACAGCAAGAATATGAAGAATACTTGGTCTGGCATTAAAGAACTTATTACCCTTAAACCAAAATGTTTTATTCCACCATCTAAGATTTTACTAAATAACTATACTATAAAAGATCCTGTAGCCATAGCGTCTGCATTTAATAAATATTTTTCTAATATTGGAAAAAAGTTAGCAAATGAAATCCCTAACACTAATACAGTCCCTCAAGACTTTATGGGTCCCTCACAATCCAATAGTTTTTACCTGTATCCAGTTACTGCTAAGGAAATTGAAGAAGAGATCTCTGAACTCAAATCATCAAAAGCAACAGGCCCAAATAGTATTCCTACTAGACTATTAAAACTTCTTAAGACCTGTTTATCAACTCCTTTAGAAATAATTTATAACCATTCTTTCTCTAGTGGCATTGTCCCAGATCAATTTAAAATAGCCAATGTTATTCCCATATATAAAAAGGACTCCATCATAGATCTAAATAATTACCGACCCATTTCTCTCCTTTCTATTTTCAACAAGATTATGGAAAAATTAATGTTCAAAAGACTATTTGCCTTTATTGATAAATATAATATTCTCTACGATAAGCAATTTGGTTTCCGCGAAAAACACTCCACTTCACATGCAACCTTACTTATAACTGATAAAATACAAAGAGCAATAGAGGAGGGCTTGTACTCGTGTGGATTTTTTTTAGACTTCTCAAAAGCATTTGATACGGTAGATCATAATATATTAATTACCAAACTAAGCCACTATGGCATCCGCGGCATTATAAATGATTGGTTTGTTTCCTATTTGAAAAATAGACGTCAATTTGTGTCAATTGGAAATATGAGATCTGAGGATACAGTTATTACACATGGTGTTCCACAAGGCTCAGTACTTGGGCCTCTTCTTTTCCTCCTGTATATAAATGACTTTAATAATTGCTGTAGTTTATTTGATTTTCATATATTTGCCGATGATACTAATTTATTCTATTCTAATAACAGCTTGTCTACTTTAGAATCTTCAATCAATGAAAACCTAGGAAAAGTGTATAACTGGCTCTCTGCAAATAAGCTTTCTTTAAATATTGGCAAGACTAACTTTATTATATTTCATCCCCCTCAAAAGATTTCACACTACACGATTAAGTTACATATTAATAACAAGCAAATTAAACAAGAAAAATGTATTAAATATCTAGGTATTTTTATTGATTCAAATTTAAGTTGGAAATACCATATCTTATATATTTCAAAAAAAATCAAACGATGTATAGGCATTCTTTCAAAGATTCGTTACTTTGTGAGCACTTTAATTTTAACCCAACTCTATTATACCTTAATTTTCCCATTTTTAACTTACGTTCTAACTACTTGGGGTAATACATACCCCTCTTCTCTTAAGCCACTTGTCACGCTTCAGAAAAAAGCAGTTAGAATAATAACTTTCTCTGGGTATAATGAACACTCGAGTCCCCTTTTCAAAAGCTTAGGCATGCTAAAATTTTCTGACCTGGTTTTCATTCACAATGCCTTATTTATGTATGATTTTTATACCAGCAGATTGCCATCTGCATTTAATTTTTTCTTTACAAGGGTAAGCAGAGTACATCAATATAATACCAGACTAGCTAGTAGAAAGTCCTTCTACCTTCCCAAAATAAGAACAAATTATGGCAAGTTTAATATCCGCTACATAGGTGTCAAAGTTTGGAACTCAATCGATGAAAATCTGAAATCAAAAAGTCGGAGTTGCTTTAAAAGCCTCCTTCCAGAATCCCTTTTAAAGCTTTATTAGCGTCAATGAGTATTTGATGTACTTAGCTTATGTCCATACTTCATTCTAGCTTTGTGTCTATCTTTTCCTATTTATTAATTATTGTTCTTATCATTATATATATTATTGTAAGCATGTAATATATAGCCCATCTTTATTCGTATGTACAGTGTATGTGTATAAATGTGTGTATGTATGTATATGTATGTATGTGTATATATATATTTTTTCACCATCATATTAGCAGTTAGCATTTACTCTTGCCCTCTGACCAAATATCTACCTTCAAATGTAACTTTGCAGTGACGCTACTTAGCTCGATTAGCCCTTAGGTTATTCTAAGTAGCGCTTACTCTAACTTTTATTACTAGTTTCTCTTTTACCCACTTATGTAATTTTTTTGTAAGAGTATTAATAAAGTGTTGTTGTTGTTGTAACCAGGGCCACTTAGACAACGAGAACTAAACACAGTGTGACTACTGTAACCAGGACCACTTACTAGACAACGAGAACTAAACACAGTGTGACTACTGTAACCAGGGGCACTCATACAACAAGAACTAAACACAGTGTGACTACTGTAACCAGGACCACTTAGACAACGAGAACTAAACACAGTGTGACTACTGTAACCAGGGGCACTCATACAACAAGAACTAAGTCATTGCAAAAGAAAATAAAGCCTTCCAGCTTACAAATCCTAGCATATCCACATTATTTTTTTCATTCAAAAGAATTTAACTTCAGAATATTAGTCCACTAAATTCACCTTTTACCGGATCAAAGCCCAAGCAAGTAGAAATGCTATTGTCTTGTACTCAACACTGATTGGTTCAAACAACTGTAAGTTGGAATGCTCTTTTTTGATTCTGCAATGTGATTGGTTCTGTGTCTATAAAGTAGCCCTGGTTTAGTAGTCGCATAGTAAAGGTTAGCCTCCTAAAGCAGACCCCTGTGGCAACTTCCGTTTCACTTCCCCACCACTTGTTTGTTGACTTCTTTGGAATGTTTTCTTGAAGATCCGAGTTCATTTAGAGAGCATTCATTGAGGTATAATTGTAGTATGATGAGAGTTTAATTTGGGCGAACGAGGATTAAGCGGTAATTTGCAATGTGATATCTCAAATCAAGCGATCAAGGTGGCGGGGAAAAAACTAGTGTCAAATTTACATCAAGCTGTGTGTTTACATCAGGAAAGATTTGATTGGTTAGCCGTTACAATAGAGAAAGGAATGTATTGCTCTATTGAGCACTGAGATGCATGTGGAAATGGAAGTTGCCACAGGGGTCTGCTTTAGAAGGCTAAGTAAAGGTAACTGTAGGCCTCAAAATTTTAAAAGAATCCTTAGTTGCACTTTGCGACTATCAAATAAAATCTAGTCACAAGTCAGCAAATTAGTAAAAAAATTGTGACTGATCATTAAGTTTTAGTCACACGGCCTAATGTTTTAGTCGCATTTGCAACCATATCAGTCGGAACTTCAAGCCCTGTAATTATGATATTGTTACACAACTGTACTTTTTCACTTACAAAATATCAACTCTACTTTCACTATAATAATTTATGTTATCCACTTGCAGGTATCAGAATCTCCAGAAATAGAGAAGGAAGTGAAAAGACTACTGAGAACTGATCTGAGCGCTGCCAGTGTCTGTATCCTTACAAGTGTTGATCATGAACAACCTTAACAAGTACTTTCTTGCAGTAAGATTAACTTTCACATATTACACCTGTTGTTCTCACCAATAAGCGCTTAATGACTGGCCCTGAGGGAAACAGTGAGTTTTGTTTACCCTCGATGTTCCCGGCTTCGCCTTGGGGCACGTTGAGGGTCTCTGGGAAACAAAACTCACTGTTTTCCAGGGCGACAGTCATTAAGTGTTTTCTTTACCCAAGTCAAAATATATTACATATGGCTTCCAAATTTCATTCAACATTCAGGTCAGTGCGACATGCCACACATTTCCTGCAGTCTCTAGCTTGTGTGGCAAGCGCAGGGGGAGGAGGGAGGGGGGAGGGGGAGGGGGAGCAGGAGCAGAGGGGGAATTAGGAGAGAGAAAGAGGAAGAGAGGGGGAATGGGGAGAGCAAAGGGAAGGGAGCGCTTGCAACAAACCCCCTGTTTTTTCTCTTTTAACATTCATTTCTTGGATGCAAAATTCCAATTGGCTAAAGCGATGTTGAATGACATCTGATTGACACTTTTAATCAAAATAGCTGATATGGCACGATGAAGAAGTGTTTAATTCAATTTTAGAACGAGCATTTTCTTCACACAACAGAAAAGTTTTCCACTTCATTTAGCTTGAAAGCTGAACAGAGCCGAACTGTCAGGCAACTCTATGACATGAAGCTGGACTTGATGGCCATTTGACCCACCAGACTTGGCAAAAGTATCTTTCAACTTCTTGTACAAGTCACATAGTTTATAGAGCTATTAGTAGAAGTGTAGCACTTGCTTCAGCTGTAATTTTGGGGATAAGACCAGATTCAAGAAGCTAAGCATGTCTATGGGACCTAAAGCTTGTAACCCTCCTTAACTCTCAACTTCTCAAATCTCCTCTCTTTTCAAAGGCTTAAACACATTCAAAGAACTTTTGAAGGCACCATACCCATGGCTTAAACCTTCAACCTGTCCTACACAGTTGACACAGCTTCGTTCAGATTATTTTCTTTCGGCTTTCATCCACGTTTAGTATTCTGTTTCGACATTTGAGTTTGCTTAAGCTACATTGTACTATTGTTTCCGGCAAGGTCAAGCAACAGACAGAAACAAAGAAGTTGATTGGTTGATTTTGACAGATGACAAATCTCAGATGACACTGAAAATGAATTTCCTTCTCCTCAATTAACTGACAACAGACACATACAGTATATGCAGGAGGCGGTCCTGACAGTTAACTGCACACACAATTTATTGTACATGTACTTATGCTGTACATCAATCTACACACTTTTTGTAACATAAGATGCAACCACACACTGTGCTTATGTACTCTGTCGGATACGAAAAACCACAAAGAATTCCACATTGTATGTGGTAAAAAGTGGAAACATAAAATTATTCCACAGCCCAATGCAGGAGTACTGACTTCTGGGAGGTGAAAGTGTGAAAACTACCATATTACAACCCTGTAATATGGTCAGCAAAAACTGACATATATAATAAAGTTAATGGTGGAAAGAAATGTCTATAACTGTTGCAGTCAGGACTACGAATACCTAACTACAACGTAACTGACATGTCCTTATATACTCAAGTTTCACTGTCCATATATGGAATGTATCCACAGGGATACCACAGTCTTTCGGATAAGGAACTCAATTCTCTTTTCCTTTCATCCAAAGAGAAATATCATTTTATAATTTGGGGGCATAAGGAAAAAATTGATACAGGGGCTTCTCTGTAAGTGCTCCCTTCCCTCTCCCCATTCCCCCTCTGCTTCCCCTCCCCCTGCGGTTGCCATGCAGTCTCAAGATGCACATACAAGTCCAAAGGTCAAGCTGTTTTTTCCCTACTAGGGAGGTGTGATGGTTTGAGGCTTGTCATGATCACATGATATGTTCTCATCCAACACAAAAAGGTGTTAATTTGATGACTTGGGGGTATAACAATATTATGGCTCTAGTGTACAAACTGATCTTAAATCCACGTTCTCCTTAACCCTATGTACCTAGCATTTGAAGTCATCAATGATGACGAGAAACCTGATGATGCAAGGAAGTATGAATAAAAATATTTTAAATACATACTGTTACAGTAAATTAAAAATGGCCAACAACACTGTTTCCTTTATTTTCTGCTTCTAATAAAAAAAAAAAAATGTTCTTATATATTTACATTACAGGATTAGCGCAAATAGGTAAAAACTAATCTTGTGCTTCTCCTGTCCAAAGTTTTACTTATTTTGATGGCGCTAACATAGAAAAGGGAAGTAGAGAAAGAATAGTATAAAGAGGACATTAAAAACAATGGTATCTGAATATGGCAAAACAAACGAGTAAGGAAAATAATAAGTTCAAATTATTTCATTTTCAGCCTAAGTCTACCCATGGATACAGACTTGGCAAGTTCATCAGGAGCGTCGCCATTGTCTATGGGTAAACGTTTCTCGCAGATGACAGCTAACAGTGATGATGAAGACAGGAATGAACTACTGGCCATCCTACAGGAAGCCAGCAGTGACGATGACGATGATGGACAGGATATGAGCCAGGGGAAAGACGATGAGGATATTGACATTGAGGGAGATGAAAATGATGAGTTTGACAATGGTATGGTGCAGAATCTTGAATGTTATGACAAATTCAAAAAAGTAAAGCAATTGAAAGAGAACATTAATTGACATCATGATCATGATAAAAGCACTCCATTTGTTGAATTATAATGTACATGTATTTAGATTCAGTCCATGTACTAAATAATAATGATTAATAATATGTAAAAATACAAATTTAAGGTATACTATGTGATGCAGACTAAAACTTCATGTTTGAGGGTCCCTAGACTAACCACAATCTCATTTCCAACTGGTATTGCACAAATTAGTGTGTAGTTAGTTCTGGGTAGAGCTTGATTTCTCCCATAGATATACATTGGCACTTATATTCAAGGGTTACATTGTGGTGGAAGGAGGGGAGCTGTACTTTTTCCATTCAATTTTCCCTGAATTCTTCAAGTTTAGTTTGGTTTCTTTTTGATTCAGCCACAGAAAATCAACTTTTTTATAGATGAATTCAGAAGTGTTCATATCTTTCTTCAAATTTTTGGCTTAAATTAATATGAGAAACCCAGCAACAAGTATTTCATGCATCAACCACAGAACCCAGAGGGGCACTAATAATCAATTATTCATAATTGTGAGTCATTAATATAGGGAAGCTGGTTGTTACCCAGCAATGGAACTGTGTTGTTTGCCAGTTTTCATTAATAATCCAATCATGTTTTATTTTATTTTTCAGGACTAAGGTGTCAGCTTGAGGAAGTCAATGAAAGACTTGAAGAAATAAGAAGTTCTAAGAAACAGCAGATTGCAAGGGTCAATGGGGCAGCCAACCCATTCCTTAAGGTTGCTATCAAGGCCATTTTATTTACTTAGACCTGTTTCAGATGCTGCTCCACTTATGTGTCCAACTAAATAAATGAATTAAGTACTTTATTACATTAAATTTTTGCAAAACATTAATTTAATTTTGCAATTTATTTTCGCAATTTGGTGTAAATTTAAAAATGTAAGTCACTTTATTTTTGCGATTTCATCAGAAAATTCGCGATTTCATCCAAGAATTTGTTATTGAACATTTGCTTACATTTGTATACCCATCCGGTATATGCCGATACCTGTAGATAAAATCAACACTGCCTACCATTCGTACTGCTTTAGTACATGTACAATGTAGGTAGCACACAATGTTCTGAATGATATGCAGCACTCGAATTAACACCTGTACGGTATGCAACTCCAACGTAAGGAACAAAACTGCAACACAGTATTTCTTTTATAGTTTACATAATTATATGAAGTCAAATTTTCATGACTTTAATTTCACTATTCTTTCAAATCTCTAAATTCGAGAAATTAATGTGTCGCGAAAATGTCATGTAAAAAGGTATGTCAGAAGAGCAACGTAGGAATCAGTTTGGTGCACCAATGATGTTTGAATGCTATAAAGTTGACCTTTAATGGCACAGGTACAAGTTATCACTATATGGCCATTTTCAAAAGCTCAAAAACTCTATTTTAAATTACTGTAAAATACTATATTTTCCTCTCTTTAATCTTGGGAAGGAAGAGTACTAGATTTTAAGACCTTATGAAACTCAGGCTAATGCGTGGAGAATTGGAAGATGGACCTCAAATCAATTATTCATTTGAAACGCCATGTATCAGGCCAATAGCTGGATCTGGCAATGAAGTTTGATCGATTTGAAGAATTTTTCTGTGAAGGTTTGGCTCTTAGTTAATAAAGCATATTAGATTTTTTTAATAATTCGTGTTGAAAGCATTTTAGTTCACATTTTAAGGATCATGGGAAACACAAAAAGTGTTCATAATATTTTTAAACGTGAGGGCTTCTCCTTTAGCACTATTGACTAAATAACTACAAACTGTTTTCACATCAATTCAGTCAATAGTATCCTGGCATTGTAGATCTGCTATACACAAGTGTTTTTCAATGCAAGTACTGAAGTAGTTTCGACCATGTTATTTTGGTATTGATGAATTCCGGCATTATAGAAATAATATTATTATTTTCTGGTATTCAATATTATTCCAACATTCATTTAACAGGAGAGATTTCAAAAGATTTTGGAAGGAATTCTGGAGCAGGAGAAAGAACAAGAACAGGAGGTGAGGCCAACGTCTGCTCTTAACCCTGTGTTGTACAATGGTATCTATTTGCATGTGAATGAAATTCTTTTGGTAAAAATGAAAGTCAAGATGTCTATATTTATTTCTGAACAATGCTTTCACAACTAGTTCAGGGCCAAAAAATATAATTACAAACCTTGACCAAAAATAAAATCCATAATATAGCATTAAGGACAATGATATACAGTAATAAAATGGCAGGTAGAGGTTCACACACACTAAAAAGGGGGTCTTGGGAGAGTTTAAAATGCTGTTAGTCACATGACTCATTTTCTGTTTATTCTGTTTGAGCAGTGGCAAGCCCAGCAAGTACAACAAAATGTATAATACATTGTTATTCACGCATGGCATAAGTTACCTCAAAATCGATCACTAAATGTACGAAGTGAGCCGAAAATATATAAACCAGCATATTTAAAAAAAATTCTATATGTCAAATTTAACGAAATGTTTGTATGCATGCATCGCGCGTGCGTATATGTTACTATTAAAATGAAATAACATCTTTAGGATCAAACACGTTTGTATATTGACGTAATTGTGACATCATAATGAACAACTCCTTTTAAGGTCAAATTCTGTTTTACCTGTACATTTGAAATAAAGCATGACTATTATCACAACAACATAAATGTGCTTTTGATTGCCACAATTTTTTAAAGTCTCTACGATAAATATATGCCGAGTTATTAAGAATTGAAGTTTCCTGTGAAGTACATTTTCTGACGTCATGGGTCTGACAGCAGTCATGCTTTATAAATTGAAGAAACATGAAAAGACCATATTGTGGCTATTCAGTGTACGTAAAAAAAAAATATATAATTATGATGTCATAATGACGTATCCTCTTTTTCACTTGGATTTTAAAGTATTTCCTCTCAAAAATTGAAAATTCTAAAAACATACGATTGTGGGTACCGATTTACTCTTTTAATTGCTAGATTGTTGTGAACAAATATTTTAAACTCTAAAAGATGAATGAAGAAGTTATTTTGTACATGTATATTTCCGGCCAAATTTTGGCAGGAAAATTACCTAAATTCACAATTTTTTAACTTTTCTCCCTCTTAACCAATCAAACTTGGGTTTTCGATTACTTTGTTGTCAACATGATGGGAAATCGAAAATATAAAATTTACTAATGTTAAAGGTAATTGAAAACATTGAGAAGCCTATTATAAATGGATACATGACGTAACTCTTACATCATCAAGATGTCTATGGTAGTTAAAATCATTGGATTTTGCCTTGGTCGTCCATCTTAATCCTCCCCAAAAAAATCAATCTTCTACATTGGAAACTTTTGAAAATATAGCAAAGTGATCAATTTGAGGGTCATTTGTGCCAACTGTGATTGTTAGTTTATTGGGCCTATCTTACCTAGTGTCTGTTTTTGGGGGGGGGGAGGTCTTGCAACAAATCACCGACTTCCCCTATCCTGTTGGGTGAGATGTCAATTAAGGTACATGTAAACTCCTGTCCTGAGTTATGCGTAGAGACCGTCTCACAAGTATGGGACCAATTTTTTTGTACAATGTGCATGTTTGTGATGCAAACTATCGAGCTGAACTCTAATTTAATTATATTTTCCATCAAAAAATTAATACTTTTTTTCCTATTACATATATAGTTTCATTTCACAAGTAGTTTACAACAGTGAATGTTTACAACATTTGCATCAATTGTATCGGCCTATACAATCTGTCGCCACCAGCTCGAGATTGTATAAGCCAATACATCACTCCTGCTAATGTTGTAAACACTACATAAAAAATTGAATAATATTATGTATAGAAAAAAAATATCAATCACTGCATGGGTAATTATAAACATAGGACACCAATATTATTATTGCAAAGAAACTTAGATTAAATTCTGCTTAATTAAAGGTGCATTTACTATATTCTGGAATAAGAATACACAGAATGATCTCTGCAAATGGCTTGTATTAGGGATTTTTTTTAGCCACTAGAATTCTACTAAATGTATCCTGAATATTATATGTCAGCAAGGGTTTGTAACGCGCACTGGAAATTCAAAGAGTTTTATGGCCAGGAATATCAGTCCATAAGTGACATCTAGTGTACGCTTTACAGCAGACAAACACAGCAATAGATTTAGGCATCTACAAGGAACATTTGAGAGCAAACATTTTATTTTCAGTGGAGGTTTCTTTATAGCGCTATTAAATCCCTTTGGGGGGGGGGGGGGGGGCTACTAGATAGAGATTCCCATCTTGAGATAGAGGGGGAAGGAATCTCTGTCTATAGCAGGGTACTGTGTGTAATGATATTGGGCTCCCTGTGGCCAATCGGGCTATCTGTATACATCCGGGTCCTTAGCAGGGTCCGCCATCTTGTTACTTACCTAGTAAAGCACAGATCATTACATGGTACCAGGAGTAAATCTCGCTAAAAAAAGTACGCTGCAATGGAGGAATTTGAGAAGCCGGCTCGACTAGATCTCAGTGGAAGTCTTCAGGAGAATTGGATTAAGTTCAAACGTGAGTTTGACTGGTATTTAGCGGCGAAAGACCTTGAAAAGGCAAGTGCGACTCGCAAGATAGCCATCTTGCTTACCGTGGCTGGCCCAGAGGCTCGAGAAGTGTTTGCGACTTTCACATTTGAGGACGGTGAGGACAAGGATTATAAAGTTGTGCTGGAGAAATTCGAAGATCACTGCCAGGAGGTGAAAAACGAGACAGTGGAAAGGTATAAACTTCGGTGCACGACGCAACAAGAAGGTCAGTCATTTGAACAATTTCTAACTGAGCTTAGGAAGAAAGCTAAGTCTTGTGGCTTTGGAGACTTGAAGGATTCAATGATTAGAGACCAGATAGTGGTCGGAATAAGAGAGAGCAAACTGAGGGAGAAATTGTTGAAGACCGAGAAGTTAGAATTGAAGAAAGCCATTGCTATATGTAAGGCTAATGAACTAGTAAAGACGCAGACTAAACAAATGGCCCAAGATGAAGGCATGGTTAACGTAGTGGGGCATGGGAAGAAGCAGGGAGGGAGACCAAAAGGTGTAAATCCAGAAACTAACTCTGGTGCCAGTGGAAATGGCCAAGCTAAACGAATGATAAAAAATTGTGGGTATTGTGGGGGGAATCACCTCAGATTGCAGTGTCCAGCATATGGGAAAACCTGTGATTTTTGTGGGAAGTTAAACCACTACGCCCAGCAGTGTAGGGTTAAGAGGAACAGTGGGGCCGCTAGTGGGAGTGTAAGAGTAGTAGACGATGAAGCAAGTAGTGATGAGGATATATTTGTAGGACATGTGCAGTCCGGCCCTGATCACAGTGACCCCTGGAAAGAGGCTCTCCATACCAATGGAACATTGATAACGTTTCTGATAGATACAGGGTCTCGGGCTAATATCCTCTCTCGTCAGGACTATGACAGACTCGAGCAAAAGCCCGCTGTTAAACCTAGCAGTCGCCGACTGAAAGCCTACAATGGTGAACCAATTCCAGTAATTGGAGTCTGTACTGTAAAAATTGAGAGGAAGGGGAGGGAACAAGAGGTGGATATGATGATAGCAAAGGAAGGCATCAGCATTATGGGAGCGGCTGATTCAGAGAGGGTGGGGCTAGTCACCAGGGTCTATCAGGTTACAAACAATGTGAAGGAACAAGTGGCAGCTAAATATCCAGAGTTGTTTACAGGTATTGGCTGTCTCCCAGTAAAGCATAAGATTAAATTGGAGGAAAACGCCTGCCCAGTAATCAAGCCACCTAGGAGGTGCCCAGTTCACATCAGGGATGAATTAAAGAAGGAGCTGGATCGACTCTTAGAGAAAGGGATAATTTCTAAGATAGAAGAACCCACAGACTGGGTTAACCAAATGGTATGGGAAAGAAAGAAGTCCGGGTCCCTCCGTATTTGCATAGATCCTAGAGATCTGAATAAGGCCGTTAAGAGGGAACATTACCAGCTGCCCACCCGGGAAGAAATAGAGACGGAAATGACAGGGGCTAAGTACTTTAGCAAGCTAGATGCTGCTAATGGATTTTTCCAGATTGAACTTGAAGAGGAGTCGGCCAAGTTGTGTACATTTGGTACACCCTTTGGTAGATTTTACTTCAAGCGCCTACCAATGGGCTTGACTTCCTCTCCAGAGGTCTTTCACAGGACAGTCAGCCAAGTCATAGAAGGACTTGAGGGCGTGCGCAATTTTATTGATGACATCATAGTCTGGGGAAGTACCCTTGAGGAACACAATAGTAGATTAGAAGCTGTGCTCCAGTGTCTTAAGGGTGCAAACATGCGATTGAATCTTGATAAGTGTGCCTTTCAGGAGATAGAGATTGCATATCTTGGCGAGGTCCTTTCTGAGTCAGGGATCCGCCCCTCTCCTGAGAAGGTGAAGGCCGTCAAGGAAATGCCGAAACCGGTAGATAAAGAAGGACTGAGACGGGCCTTAGGACTTGTGAACTACTTGGGTAAGTTCATACCTCATGTTTCTGATGCTACTAAGGAGTTGAGATCTCTTGCGAGAGATGGTACAAGTTTCCAGTGGAGCAGCAAGGCTGAAGGGGAATGGACAGACGTCACTGGATACCTCTGCTCAGAACCAGTGCTCCAGTTTTACGACCCGTCGAAACAGACCAAGGTCTCGACGGATGCCAGTAAGACCGGCTTGGGTGCCGTTTTGTTGCAGAGACATGGGGACGAATGGCTGCCAGTAATGTATGCGTCTCGGGCTTTGACACCAACCGAGGTAAAGTACGCTCAGATAGAGAAGGAAACCCTTGGCATGTTGTTTGGACTGTCTCGATTTCATGATTATGTGTATGGCCATCTAGTGATTGCTGAGACAGATCACAAGCCTCTCATAGCTATAGCGGAGAAGGACTTTGATAGTATGTCCCCTAGAATCCAGCGAGTGATGATGAGAATGCAACGCTATGATCTACAGTGGGAGTATCTGCCTGGAAAGAGGCTTGTTCTAGCCGATGCACTTTCCAGGTCTTACCTGCCCACGAGCGAAAGCCGGGGAGACCTGGAGGAAGAGATAGAGCTCCATGTTCGAATGGTAGTGCAGTCTAGCCTGTCAGAAGAGAAGGCCAAGCAGGTAGCTGAAGCGACGGCCGCAGACGAAATACTAGGCAGAGTTGTTGCCAACTTGCTAAATGGCAGGGGAATCAATAGTAAACCTTATCAGGACTTTGCTGAAGAACTGACTGTAGTGGATGGGCTACTAATGAGAGGAACTCGAGTAGTGATTCCGGAAAACATGAGGCCACAGATCTTAGATGTCATACACGAAGGACACCTAGGAATAGAGAAGTGCAAGCGACGAGCCAGGAGGGCAGTGTACTGGCCGGGACTGAATGAAGCAATTAAGCAGAAGGTAGCAAAGTGTGAGACGTGCCAGGTACACCAATATCAGCAGAGAAAAGAACCACTAATACCTACCACAGAGGCTGCAGCAGGAATCCCATGGGGTATGGTCGCAGCTGACCTGTTCTCTATAAAGGGTAGGGACTATTTGGTAGTGAACGATTACTGCAGCAACTATCCAGAGACATGTCTACTCACCAGCACTACTAGTAGTGCAGTCATTTCGCACATGAAGAGTATTTTCGCACGCCATGGTATTCCTCAAATTGTCAGAAGCGATAACGGTCCTCAGTTTGCGAGTCAGGAGTTCGCTGAATTTTCAAGGTGTTATGGGTTCCACCATCAGTCATCTAGCCCCTACTATCCGAAATCGAATGGGATGGCGGAAAATGGTGTTAAAACAGTGAAGCGTTTGCTGAAGAAGGCCATATATGCAAAGGAAGACCCATATCTAGCCCTGTTAAACTACAGAACAGCACCAATGGAATGTGGGAAGTCCCCAACGGACATACTGTTCAAGGGTCGATTCGTTAGTACCAGATTAAGCAGATTCTCTGGTATTGTAGGCTCACGCTCATCGGAACAGGTGCATTCAAAGGCTCACCAACAGGAGAATCAGAGCAAGTATTATAACCGGGGAACTGTAGTGCATCCTCCACTTCAAACCGGAGATACAGTAAGAATGAGAGAAGGGGGTATGTGGTTGGAGAAGGCAAAAGTAATAGAAGAGGTTGCCCCTAGATCGTATAAAGTGGAGAATGCTCAAGGTGACATTTATCGCAGAAATCGACAGCAGCTATTTCCAGTGGCACCCAGTTGCCTGCAGGAGGGTGACAACTTGAGCTCCGATGACCAAGGCCAGGAAGAGGAGCAAGAAAGTACAGCTGCTCAGGAGGGGCCTCCGAAAGGGCAACGGAGTAGCCGTATCAGAAGGGAACCCGCCTGGATGAAGGAAGTAGTATAGTCGGGATTAAAATGATACCACTTTTTCTTGTACAAGAAAACTCAAAAAGTTGTAATGTTATGGACGCCTTATATGTCAAAATTATACCACTTTTTTCTTGCACAAGGGGCGTCATGAATCAAGAGGGAAGAACAGATTCATGACGCCCCTTGTGCAAGAAAAAAGTGGTATAATTTTGACATATAAGGCGTCCATACCATTACAATTTTTAAGTTTTTCTTGCACAACAAAAAGTTGTATCATTTTAATCCCGACTATACTACTAGGGTAACTAAGGGTCATTCAAAGTGTCACTAGACATTCTTGTACATAAAATCCAAACTTGAGTATCTGTTAGAGACATGATTATTATACTGTATATCGATCTCTTCCACTATGGATTATATATCGTGCCTCCCTCTAGAAATCTTGACTAAGATCGTAGAGCATGCAGGTCCTACGTCATTCTCAAGCATTGCAAGGGTATCAAAGCTCCTAAACGGTGCTGCATCTCTCGCGCGCTACAAAGACGTAGACCGAGAGTTCCGTATACGAGTACTATGTTTTGGTTTGAAGTCCACTCGTAACGATGCTGATCGAGACAAATTGGCTAGGACTTTCGGCATTTCCGCAAGCCACATCGACGACAGCCTTCCTCTCATCTACGCCAGTGATCATGGCAACCTTAATATTGTTAAGTGGCTCACCAAGCACTTTCGTTTCAATAAAATGGATAGGTACACCAATAATACTCTAGACGCTGCCTTAAGGTATGGTCATCTTGATCTCGCTAAGTGGCTCACTAAGCACTTCCAGTTCACCAAAGAGAGCAATGCCGTCATGTTTGCTATGATAGAGGCCATTACGAATGGTCAGCTTAATATCATCAAGTGGCTCATTCAACGTTTTCAGATAACCGTAGAGTGTGAATACATTCATTATGCTCTACTATGCGCCTGTAGAAGTTATTATCTTGATACCTCTGGATGGTTCATTAATTGGTTCATTAAGAACTCCCATCTCACCATAGAGGCTGAAAATGCCCTACTAGACTACTATGTGAATGTTTATGAGGCCAGGTATGGACCGATTGAATCCAACTGCACCTAAAATCCCAACTTGAAGTATATGTTAAAGGAATGATTAGTATACTGTATATTACCACTAAATGGTATTAGTATATATTCTTTATTCCACAATACTAGCTTACGTTGTTATCTTAGTACGCATTAACACCATACAGATCGAACATGTCGAAGAAGAACTCAAATGTAGACGCCACAATGATTGAGGTAGTAACTTGTGATTGGTTGATGAGAGGGAAGGATACGAAATGTCCAAAGAGGATTTCGAAGACAACGAAGTTCTGTTCCCAGCACAACTACCAAATCGCAAAAGGCTGTGCCCCATTAATACCATGCTCGAAGTGCGGTAAAGGATGTCGTACTGATTACGAGCTTTGCTCAGGATGCGACCGTCTCGCCATCAAGATGAAGTGTCCCGGTGTCTATATAAAACGCGCTAAGAAGTCCAGCAAGACGCTAGAGGCTCCAAGAAAGGAGGAACTTGCAGAACCAAACGTGGTGGAACCGGAGGAGCCTGCTGAGGTAGCATTGCCCACGGAACCAGAGGAAGGTCTCGGAGAGTCTCTCACCCATGCACTCAACAAGGTGTTGGCTGCCTTGAGGAGCGAGAAGGACGATTAGGAATAGCCACGAAAAAAAAAAAAAAGGAATGAAGAAGGTCGTTGCGTGACCCTCTTCATTCCTTTTTTTCTTTTTTTTTTTTCTATTTAAACATATAAACATCTATAGTTGTATCATGGACGATCTAGTCAGATTGTTTGGTCCTGGAATTCGTAGAAGCCTGAATATCGAACCACAAGTGGAACATATTAACACCAGTGAAACATGTCCTGATTGTCTCTGCCCCTTTGAAATACAAGGAACGGAATTCGTATGTCCCACCTGTGGTCTCGTTTCCGAGGTTGAACCATGTGAAGAAACGAAGGTCGAAATCATTACTACTCGACTGCGTATAGTAGGTCCGGACGGATTTCAGTATCAAAGTGATCTAGACCGTGCAAAACCAAAGCAAAGCGATAACACGGAACTGCAACGACGAACGCTCCTACAAGAACTACGAGCATACAACGCTGTTTACAAACAAAGTTATGACCTATCGTTCCCTATGAACGCGTTAGGAATCGTAGCCGACGCATTCACCCAAGTAATGAAAGTTCATCCCAAGCGTAGCGATGCTAAGAGACATATTCTAGCTTCTCTACTCTACCATGCGTGCATACAATGTGGATTCGTCCGATCTAAAGGTGAGGTTGCTCGCTTCATGCAACTAAGCAACAAAGGCATCCATAGAGGAGAGGTCTTTATACGTGCTCTGTGTGACGACGATGAGATCGATGTAGACTTGGATGCCGAGCGCATAGTTCCTCACATTACAACGACTTTCCTTAAACTCGATCCTCAAGGAGTACTTATAGACGCTCAACAAATAGTCCACGAGGTTGTTACTATGGCAATAGAAAACAATGTAGGCAGATCGGTAATTAAGACGAAAGTTGTTGGAGCAAGTTACGAGGTGCTACGTCGTTTAGGATCGTCTATGTCTCTTAACGAGGTCGTTAAACGCTGTGACGTATTTGGAAATTCAGTCAAGCGTTTTGTCAAGAAGTTGTCTTCTTACCATTCCCACTTCGAACCAATCTACGCTAAGCATGGGATAACTAGCAGTAGGACTTAGCGAAGTGGAAGTGAGAGCCATGTTCATTTCTTTCATAGGAAACGTTGATTCTTACATTCCAAGCTTTTCTCGCATTTCCTTTTGCACTTCTTGCTTGAGTTCGGCTCGAACCCGATCTGGACTTTTTTCACCTATGGAAGTCTCGCGACGAATTTCAGATCTCATGATCTCATACTTATTCGCTTCGTTCAGGATGAGACTGTATTCAGAGTCGGATATGTTTTCATCACGTAGTGCCTTCGATACTAGATCGCGAATCGTATTGATTTTCGCCTTTGCCAACATAGTTGTCCTTTCATGCTTAGAAACCTTAATTCCTAACTTCTTAGCTCCAAGGGTCGTAGATGCTGAAATTAATCCACATAGCCCACCAATAACTCCAAGTGGTAGACCAATCACTATTCCAACCCCAGTCAACGCTGCGCCCAATCCAGATCCAGATAAGATCACAGATAGACCTCCAGTTACCACTGCGATGCCATGAACTATTCCTTGAGAACGTGCATATTTCTTGCGCACACCTTCGTAGTGCCTTTCTTGAACTTCTATGTCCGAAAGCGTGTCTCGGATCGTTTGCAGTCTAAAGTTCTTTCCAGTGTCACTAGCGATCTGTGGATAGATACTTGGTGCTGAGGGAAACGGTTGAATCGAATCGCCTTCCATCTTATAACTTATAAGAGGTTTAGCTTCAACACGTATCGTATCGATCGACCATGGAAGTCTACCATGTCGCCTCTCTCATCAAAAATCGTAAGGTTAAGACTGTTTTGCATTGTCCCTATAGCTTGCAGGGTTTGGGGATTCGTTATAGTATAGGTTGCCCTTGAAAGCCAAGGACCTCGGACCTCTATGCTAGCCAAGACTTTCGATCGTTTTCCCTCTAGAAGTGAGGAACCGGAATCCACCGCATCGCAATGGACATACACTGTGCGGGTATCTTTGATCTTAACGTAGTAAATACCAACTTTTAGCAGGAACTCGTTATTCTCTTCTTCTTCACCTTTGACACCTAATAGTTCGTAGAAATTCTTATCGACCTTGATTGGTTTCTTAACTACTATGGATTGGACCCCAAGGGGGAGCCCGTCCTCAAATGCCACGATACCAGCATCACTTGCAGGCTTTAAGACCTTCTTGATTCTCTTAAAATCGTAAGACCCTGCAGAAAGGTCGTGTGGGAACATAATACTACCGGCATTCCACCTGAACGAGCCCGCCTCTGGTAGGTTCCACCAACTGTTATCGAAAGTGATCTCGAGTAGTGAAATGTTCTGTATAAGAATAGGGTCGTCGAAGTAGACAGTATGGTCGGCCAATGTTGTGGTGATATATAAGAGAACCATCTTATGTGTTGAAGGTATAACTATATGTATGTATAGCTTCAACACGAGGAGACATGGAGGTATTTTCAGCTACCATCCGAGCACTAGAGATAGCGAGAGACGGTAAGAGACCAACACCGAATAGTAATTTACGGTCAAAGGCTGAGATTCAAGCTAGGAGAGAAGATGTGGAAAGTAGAGAGGTCGCAACGTTGAATGCAAATCTATTAGCGAAGTTCAAGAAAAGATACCCACATGCAGATCTTCACAAGTTCTATGCCTCTACGGAAGTGAACGGTCCAGGCAAATATTCGACGAGTATTTGGTTTCGAGATGGAGATTCTAGCTATGTCGTTTACGGTGATGATGTCTCAAAGTTACCTACTACGATTCAAAAGCGCATCGATAATGCGTTGTGGGATGTGCATAAAGGTTTCCCATCTACGTTGACCCTAGATAGGAGTGCGAAATATCCTATTACAACAGTTCCTTCTACTGGACCGGCACAAGATATCGATCTCACTAATCTATGGATATATGTCACCCCAAAGAATAAGTTCAAAGCAGGCGTTCCAAATATATTCAAGGAGATCGTTGTAAAGCATACGACAAAAAAGGAGTCTCGTAGATGGTTACATGGTCCGGATTTCCACTATTGGCCTCAGCAATTGAATTTCGCAACGTGGTGTGCAACTTCCGGATGTGGAGTATCGTTGTTTGACCCCATTTTCAAAACGTATCCACCAGTTGTCCAAGGGTTCCTACGATTCCACGTTTATTTCACGATACGAAGAATTCTACATGAACTTGGCGGTGCTCATGGAGTTCCTTTACCTGGTAACTCCAATTTCAAGCAACTCAACAACCTCTACAACAAAGCAGCCCTGGAGAAATTATGCATCGAGTTTGAGTTATCTCGAACACCAGACTTCCGATGGCACGGAGGTAGGAATAATGGATTAGGAGATGTATTCATGTTATACCCTGGACCAACTGGCTACGTAAACGGATATGTAACTGCCCATGGTCGAAGTTACAACAAAGTAACCACATGGCCCGAGGACTCTACTTTGTTTAAAGATGAAGGAGGTAAGGAGGACAAGGGAACTCTGATAGCTTTCATTAGGAATGATGAACACGAAGGGAAACAATACAATTGGTTTACACCACCAATCGGAAAGGGTTTGACAGATGCTGGATTGGGTAGGTTGAATAGATCTGTCGAGGCTTTTGGACATTGCATACTTGGTGCTCAAGCCGACTTGAACGAATCCATCGTAGATAGCCATAACGTCAAAGAAAAGTTTAAGAGCTTAGTCGAAGACGCTATTCTCGAAAACGATTTAGTGGTGAGCTACAAAAACTATCTTACTGCTATAATGGCAACGCATAAGAAGCTCGATCTAGCAATAGCTATAGATGTGCGATTATTGCCAAGCGATCTAGAGTACTATCTTAGTGAGAAAGATGGTTATAAGAATCCAATCCCGAAAGCCACGAAAGATATGTCGCTAGGCGTTAACGACATCAATGCAGAAGTCAAAGGACACCCACCTCTTCCTATGGAAGGACCGCCAGATAAGAAATTGGTGCAGCCTCTCGAGAAACAAGATCCTGTACTAAAGGCTGTCACGCACAAGAAACAAGATCCCGTACAAAAGGCTGCCCCACAACATGAGATTAATCTCGCAGTGACATCCATTGCCGCAGCTGGAATCGCATGGATGTTGTTTCGTTAACGTCGTTTGTATTGCTCTATAGTGATCACCACTATTGCTACAATGAATAACCAAACGTTCTGTGCTAGTACTCCCAGAGCTTTACCAGCCATAGTAAATATGAAACTCGCAATCGATCCAATCATTCCAGGTAGGATCTGTCCAAGTTTCTTTCCCATTTCTTTCAACAACCCCCCAGTCGTTTGCAATCCCTTCTTTACTGCATCTGCTGCTTTATCAATACCAGTCTTTATTGGTTTCGGTACGGATTTCGACAACAGGGAAACTATCGTACTAACGATAGCGCCAATAGAAGTTACCACTGCAAGAACGGTCATTCCATGCTTTCTGAAAATGTATTTGATCCTTTCACGTAGAGACATACGTTTTAGTATGGCTTCTTCTTGACGTTCGAGTAATTCTATTTCGTTATGGATGTGTACTTTCTCTTCCTTAGCCGCTTCCTTCTGATCCTCAGTTGACGTTGGATCTTGAAGTATGCTATCTTCTACTTTGAGATGTTCGGCGGCCTTTTCTTGACCTTGGATGACTTGTTCTGCTCTTTCTGCATCCGTAGGACCTAGGGCAAATTTGAGATCTTTACCCATACTTTGATATCTTTCACCCTTCACTGTGATCAAAGGTATGGGCTTCTCTTTACTTCCAAATGCGTGAAGATAGATTCTGCCCCGTTCCTTATCGGCATCCCATACTTTAGTTATCTCAAGGTCTCCACGAATCCCTACATCCGCATAGTGTTCCCATACAGCATCAAATAACATTTGTTTCGTTCTATCCGATATGCCTGTTTCGAAGAATACGTGGCGATCGCTAAATTTAGGCCGTTCGATTCTATCCTCATCCAGCAATTCACTAAACTCTCCATCTGTCAATGCCGTTTCCTGATACTTTGGTCGAGCACCTTCTTCATTATAATTGCGTCTAGTTTTCAGGTTGAGTGATTCACTAGGATCCACATTCGTAGAGTCTGTAAACGCCAATTTCCGTGCTTCTTCATTGACAGTAGCGTTGTCGTCTCTATCCTTTCCAGCTTCATCAGGTCTTTCCTCATACCTCCCATCAGAGGCCATGTTAAACATATCTACATATATAGTTATATTCAACATGATCTCATTAACGTTGGATCCCACACAAGCACGAAGAGAGCCTCATGCACTCAAGGCTCCGCGAGACTTGTATAGGAAAACTTTCACTCGATCATCTGCCAATCCAGGTGAGACTCTATACGTAGAAGTCCCAAAGCTAGCGGAAGATGTAGTACTAGTACCTGGTAGCTTAGCGCTATTGGGCGACATCGTACTATCTGGTGGACATGCGAATAACAGAGTCGTTTCGAACGTTGGACGCTGCTTGGTCATGCGTAGAATCTGTAGGATGGGAGCTGAAACAGTAGAAGACCTTGTCAGGCCAGACCTCCTACAAACATACTCCGATGTATACCTATCTACGCAGGAGAGAGAGTCTAGAATACAACAAGGCATTCAATCAGAGAACTTGAATAAGCTACGATCGAAAGCTGGTGACGCAAGTACTTCGTCTGCTGCAGACAACGCGCTCCTAGCTGCATGTGGTTCTAAGTATAGGATTCCATTAGATGTTGACATTCTGACACAACATGGAGTTCTATATCCACATACCTTAGAAAATACAATTACATTCGAGTTGACTCTAGCGTCTGCCAACGAGATCGTAATTGGATCGGATACGACGAAGATAGGTACGTACCAACTTACCAACATCCAACTAGAATACGAAGCAATCAGGAACGAAACGCTGGCTAGTAGTGCACTTCACAAATACGAAACAGGTGCTGCACTCCTATACAACTACGCTGTTCACTTCAAGACAGTAGATATCGCTAAAACATCCGATACTTTGATATCTCAAAACATCAATGTTCCACGACGATCCTTTGCTGGACTACTTCTACTATTCATAGATCCACCTACCATTGGCACGCGAGATAGTGAAGCATTCTCGAATCCCGATATTTCGAAGGTAGAAGTAGATGTCAACGGGATTCCCAACAGACTCTTTCCAAGTGACATGCTTCCCCTAGATTTCTGGGAGGCTGCAAAAGGTTGGTTTGGTACACCCAATACTTCCATGACTCCAAAGAAGTTCTTTGAAAATAGATTCGCTATCCTAATCGATTGTCGCACAGCAAAATATTCCACCGTTCATGGTGATGGCTTGGCACAAACCGGCAGTGGAAAGGACATCGACATTCGCATACATAGAACTGCTAAGGGAAGTGGAAAGGTGAAAATGCACATCTATGTCCTTGCGGATGCTCAGGTCACGATATTGAACAGATCTCTGCAGAGTATATTATACTGATGGATTCTCTCGTAGAGCACGTGCCGTTCAACGCACTCATAGTCGGTCCGACGAATTGTGGGAAGACTGCGTTTCTCATAGAACAACTTCGTGGATCATTTCGTGGTAAGTTCGATTACATAGTACTGATTTGTCCTACGTATGCCCACAACAAAACTTATCGTGGATTTGCAAATCGAGATCCTCGTTTCTTCGTCATGTCACCACCGCAGGATGCCATCGATGCTACTTTGAGTATTTGCACAACATTTTGGTCAGGTACCAATACTCTATTGATTCTCGATGATTGCGCCGCATCGAAGGACGTCAAGAAACGAACTGACAAGCTAGTGGACTTAGCCTTTTCTGCACGACATATAGGGCTTTCCGTTTGGGTGCTGTCCCAACAACTAACGAGCATATGTAAACCCTTCCGCGAGAACGTAGCTATCGTAGTAGCATTTCATACAGCATCGGCTGTAGATGGTAAAAGGATATTTGAGGATTATGGAGGCTCGCAAGAATGCAAAGAGTTACGAATGATACTTGGATCCCATAAGTTCGCTCGCATGTGCTTCTGTCTCCGCCATCCTTTCGAGGTAGTGTTAGAGCTCCCAGCACCTACAACATATTATCATGGATAAAGAAATACTCGAGATATTCGGTGAGGATGTAACAGGCCCACCACCAACCAACCTAGACGTTACGTCAGACAATCGCGAATCACTTTCGATCTTAGCCGCAACAGGCGTAACGAAAGAATACTTAGGTAAGAACTTTTCTCTAGGAGACATCTCTAGACTTCCTGAGAAAGAAATAGACAAGTTGTATAGGAGGTATCAGGCCGTCCTAGCTCAGCAAGTAACGAAAGGCTTAGTCGACGGCGTGACGCGTCTAGCTACCCGCCTAGTTGCCTACCTAGTACCAATAGATTCTCAAGAAGCCCTAATCAAGGACCTACAAGAAGACCCTCTAGTCCGCAATGAAATCAGTGCTGCGACTGGCCTACTATCGCTCAAAGCAGGTCGCCTTGTAGCTCTAGCTAGCGTCCTATTCCACATATCCGGTCACGTAGTCATTCCTGGAACAACTGTTGAACCTCCACATATACCTACTATATCGAATCAAGATGGAAGGACAGACGGATCAGATAACTGCGAATCCTCCAACGACTGTACCAACTAAGGTAAAAAACCCAAAGCGCGTCGCAGCCGGAAAGGCACTAGCATTAAGCAACAAGCTCGCTAGAGAATCTCAGAAGAGAGAGTTGACGCGCGAAAGCGAATCATGCAAAGAAGTCGACGTAGAGAAAGGTCGGATCGAAAACCTGACTATCCTCGCAGTCATCGGTACTGGCGCTACATTGTTTGGCACATACTTTGCGTACAAGAAGTATGTAGATGGCAATAAGCGTGTTGCCACCGTTAGCACGACACAACCTGCAGCTCCGGCAAAGCCAACGGCACTAGACATGGAGTAACACTTAAAGACTCGAGACCATACTTATATATGGCGAGATGGATAAGGAATTGATGAAGACGGCAACCGATGCATCTATAATTGTTGGACTCGCTGCTGGTATTGGGTGGATCGTAAAAAAGACTACCAAGGAATCCATGCTTAGCGATCCTTCTTCTTCCCTAGTGAATTACGCAAAGTGGACTGCCGTGATACTTGGTAGCTTATACGCAAAGAAATATCTTGAGAAAGAAAAAGAAAAAGAAAAGAAATCGTAACATAATGGCAGCAGCAATTGGAATGGCCATTTTCGGCGCTATATTGAATGCAACGGCATTTACTGGTGGTGGCATACTAGCTAGAATGCTTGGAAGGGGTAGTAATGTAGATGCAGAACGAGAGAGACACGATAGGGCCACCGAAAAACTAGCACGTGAAATGAAAGCGTATAGAATCGAACGTCAAAGACGATACGACTATGCACAAGAGCAGGAAGGTCTTGAACGCAACGCACGCAACGATCAAAGAGATACCAACGAAGCCTTAGTGCGATCCGATAAGTTACGTAAGGCGCTTAAACGTCTCAAAGAGATGAAAGAACCCCACTTATCTGACTACTACCAACCCTCAAACAATCAGAAGACTGGTGAGTTGCTCTACGTTGGTGGTGGAATGCTAGGCGTTGGATACGCTATTAGTAAATGGATATAGATACTACTACTAAGCTACTACTAAGCTACTACTAAGTTACTAGTAAGCTACTACTAAGTTACTAGTGAGCTACTAGTAAGCTACTACTAAGCTACTAGTAAGTTACTAGTAAGTTACTACTAGCTACTAGTAAGCTACTTAAGCTACTACTAAGCTACTTAAGCTACTACTAAGCTACTACTAAGCTACTACTAAGCTACTTAAGCTACTACTAAGCTACTACTAAGCTACTACTAGGTTACTACTAAAAAAAAAAAAAAAAAAAAAAAGGAAAAAAAATGAGGCCTGGTTCTCATTCCTTCCTTTTTTTTTTTCTTTTTTTTCATCTGTTGAAGGTTAGAATGTATAGATGTATGATGGATTCTAAACTTGCGAATATCTTTTATGGGCCTAGGGGCTATTGGAAAGGTCACTCTGCAATCGGTAAGCTATCGGTAGCAGCGAAAGCATCAGAAGACGTGGCTAGGAGTTGGTTGGAAAAGCAATCTATGTGGCAAATATATCTACCACCACCAAAACACATTCCACGACCGCATTGGACTGTATCGAAACCAAATGAAGTCCACCAAGCTGATTTGATATTTCTACCACACGATCGACCTGGGCGTGGACGGAAGCTATACAAGTACGCATTGGTGGTAATAGATGTAGCTTCTCGATACAAAGAAGCCGAACCTTTGGCATCTAAAGATAGTGGTGAAGTTTCTGCGGCATTCGAACGAATCTATAAACGTAGTCCACTCGAATGGCCAAAGACATTGCAAGTAGATCCTGGTAGAGAATTCATGGGACGTATGTCTGAAACGCTAGAACTACATGGTACGAAAGTTCAACGAGGTGAGGCTGGTAATCATAGAGCGCAAAGTTTCGTTGAAAGAGCAAATAGGACTCTAGCTGAGAGATTGTTTGGATATCAATATGCACAAGAGATGGTACTTACTTCGGAAGGATCAGATGAGCGTAGTAGAGAATGGGTAGTTCGTTTACCAATGGTTATCAAAGCCATGAACAGTGAGGTGACTCGGTTGACTGGTAAAGAGCCTTCGAATTCTGTAGTGGCGCAACAAGTAGATCTGAAGACTCCTACGTATTCGCGCACCGTTGGATTGAGAGAAGAGCGTCTACCATTCGACGTTCTAGTTCGATATCTCTATGCACCAGGAGAATTGGAAGGAGGTGAAAAACGTAGAGCTACCGATCCTGTGTGGAGTTTACAGATATACACCATTTCGCGAAGTGTAGTATCTTCGGGACAGCCTGTGCTTTACTACCTTGCGAAGCGAGAAGGGGAGAAGGATGCACCCAAACGTGGATTCGTTCGTGAAGAGCTACAAGTCGTTCCTAGGGATACGGAACTACCACCAAAAGGAATTCTGTTTGTACCCAGACGCTAGACAGCGTACTCTATTGGTTCGGTGTGGATTCCATCGGGAAGAACGCGTCTTTTGTCGTAGTAAGCCGATAGCCCAAGCTTCCGTTGTTCGTAGGTTGTTATACCTTCTGGCAATAGTCGGAAGCCTCGGTTCTTCGCTATGTCGATACTACCTTGGAGGGCTGCTTCGAATCGATCCCACGAAATGTCGTTGTGCCGCCTAGACATACCTTTAGCGGAATACTTCTTGCTGCCACCCGTATCGACGTAGTAGGCTTTCGAGCATAGGGCAATGGCGCGCTGTCCTTCGAATTCGAGTTTGAAGAGTCCTGGCGTACGACTACTCCATTCGTCCCAAGCTAGCCATTCCTTCCTATTGGCTTCGAAATCCTCACGTAGTTCCGGTCGTATGACTTCATCTATGCTGTTTCCAGAGATGGCAATTCGCTATTATCGCACTTCGGCCATCTTGGATTGAAAGCGAGGCTTCCGGGTTGTCGGTTACGTAGCGCTTACTATTTGCTCTGTTGTTGGTCGCGAGTTTGGATGAAAAAGCTACTTCATCTCCACTTCTGTAATTCCAATTGTACAAATAATAGCCAGAAAAGAAGATCTAGGGATTCTTTTCACATATTTGATTCCAATGAACAGCTCTAAAAGCGATGGAGTTTGAAAATACGCGGAGATGTCGACCCATTACTTCAGACATCGATAAAATATCCAGTGAGTACAAAACAGCTGATTATAAAATACTTCTTCGCTTAAATAAGTGTCACAGGTTCCCCCAGACTAACAGATAGCAGAAGTCCATTTCACTACACGTAAAAAACAAGAGAGAAACCTCGATCACTGCAGTATACCCTGCCACTTCAAATGATCACTTGAAAACCTGTGAAAATCCTTCATAATTTTATAGCTTGGGTGTACTCGTTCTAGGAATGATTTGGGTTGGAAATGGTTAGGGTTTTTGGCAAATTTTGGGTTAGGTTTTTAGAAGGTTTGTATGAGGATTTGAGAAAATGCATTATCAATGAACCAAAATGGTTCACTTGCATGAGTGGAGAGGACGGGTAGTGAAATCTCTGCCTTGACTCCTCCCTATTTTTTTCCGACATTTCTCCCTCCTCCCTAGTGAGTTTTAAAATTTCTCCCTAGAGAATGTATGTAGATACCATTTTCTCCCTCCTCCCTGCATGCTAAATTCTGCCTCCTCCCTAGTTTTTCTGGACAATTCACCCTCCTCCCTGATTTTTTTTGCCAATTCTCCCTCCTCCCTGTTCTGTTCCTCCGCACTCTTGCATGGATGGCTGATAACATTGCATTGGTACTGTAACTATATCATATATACGTAATATGGCTCCTGATACATATATCATATGTATACCAGGTAGTGTATGTTAAGATGATGATAATTACAGTATTATTGACTTGCAATGTTGGACCATTATCAACAAATGGCTACTTGGAAATTGACCAAAATTACCTGTAGATAAACTGAGATATGGGTCATTTGACCATGTACAATGATGATAGTGACAATGGAAATGGTACTGGTGATGGTATTAATGCAAAACAATATTGATGTTGATGACAGTGCTAATATAAATGGCAATAAAAATTGCAACAATGACTACCTAATTGTTTTTAAATCACCTAACTTTAGTTTTCAAACTTTGTACAATTATTTTAATTTCCATAATTTATAATTGAAGTGAATATTAATCTAGATATATTCAGAATCAGCTGATCAGGTTGGAGTCTGGCAGGGTACAGCCTACTTTTAGTTGAGCAATACTGTAAAATTATCATCAGTCTGGATATAGCCAATGGGTTAGGCCTTGTATGTCTCTGTAGAAACTATTTTGTAAACCAACTATCTCGTGCTTTAGGGGAGCAGCCATACTAACAATATACCATCCAGCTTTTGTATCACTATTAACATTATATTTCAATCATGTAAATAAATCGTAATATATTAAAATATATTGTAATAATAATTTATATTATGTTAATAAATACTGCCAGACCCCAACACTGTCTCAGTTGTCTGTTTTGGTATATTACAACATTTTGTACAATATATTTTCTTCTGCCATAATCATTGCAATGATGTAACTGTTTTTTTTATAACCTACATGTAGCTGCTAGCTGGATGGGTACTCCAGCATCATTTACATCCTTTTTATCAATTTATTATAATTAATATTATTTCTTTCCCAAGCCAAGCCACAGAAATTATGGAGGATAGCTTGATTTGAATTTATTCACAGATAGAGCAGATTTTTTTAACCCTGTTTAATAAAATCGAATAGACCTAACAGTCGGGTTACTGGTAAGTAAAATCAGTCCAAACTCCAAAATATTATTATTATAAGTAATGGCATGGCATAAGGTAAATTAGTTATCAAATTTCCCCCGAGAGCTGAGGGAGGATTTATGGCTGAGGGGGATTAGGGAGAATTTGCATAAATCCTCCCAAGGGTCGAGGGGAAATTTAATCACTAGCCAATTTCATGCTATTACTTTCATGTAATACTATTATCACTGACTAATGAAACTAATCTCAGAGGACTTTAGTTTTTCTCTGCCTAAACTAAAGTTACCATAGTTGAGTTTTTTTTAACGTTTTGTTATGCTTGATTGAGCACCATTGGTTGAACTGGACCCTGCAAGTGTGTTGATTTTGTGAAGAATAAATAAAATGTCAAGTAAAATGTAAAAATAAAATATCAAGTAAAATGTAAAAATAAAATGTAATATGTGGCTGACTAAATATTCCAGGAGCACGCATAGAATTTAAAATAATCATGTCATGTTTGTGGTTTTAAGTATAATTATCTCACATGTATGGAAGAAGCGGGTTTGACAAATGAAGAGAAGACCTTTCTTGAGCCATAAAATAGGTAGGGTACATGGTTGACAGGCATTCATGCACTCTGCTAGGGACTAATTTTTATAATGACCTGCCATAACCCTCATCAGCATGCATGCCCTTCTAATTTTCATTCTTGCATGTCAACGAGGGAAAATTAGAACAAGTATCCATGCTGATGAGGGAATGTAGAGTTTAAATGTCCCTGAACAAACAAACAAAGCTGAGGTGATCGTGGTATTACTAAGAAAATCACACATGAAAATCCCAGATTAACTAATAAATAAACCTTCATTTCATACCAGAAATTTGACAGTGATAAATATCATTGCATAACACCCATGACCATTCTAATAAAACCTCCCAAACTATTTCCCTTTGATTCAGTACAAATACATATGATATATAATATATTTTACATAAAAATTATTATTCACACATTAAAACTTTAATATGATGGTCATGACACTTTCAAAATTAATACCAATTTATTATTAGTGGTGTCCAAAGTACACAAGTCTTATTCGTAAAATGAAAAATAACGATCAACGTGAAAATAGTCCCATGTGCATTAAAAATTATCAAAATATAACAATAGAGGGTGGCTGGTGCACGTGTATATATATTTATTGAGAACAATAACTTAACATGTTCCATTCTCCCTGCTAGGTGAGGTTTCTCTCTTCTTATTTTACCTGTAGAGACCGGTGCTAGCTGTGAGTCTGAGGGAACTTGTGACACTTTAACCGAAGAAGTATTACTTGTTTTTTTTCCTCACTGTACCTATACCGGGACCTATACCTCTGGATATTTATCGAAGTCTGAAGTGTGGGTCGACATCTCCGCGTATTTTCAAACTCCATCGCTTTCCGAGCTGTTTATTGGAATCAAATATGTGAAAAGAATCCCTAGATCTTCTTTTCTGGCTATTATTTGTACAATTGGAATTACAGAAGTGGAGATGAAGTAGCTTTTTCATCCAGACCAGAGCAAATAGTAAGCGCTACGTAACCGACAACCCGGAAGCCTCGCTTTCAATCCAAGATGGCCGAAGTGCGATAATAGCCCATGTAGGCGCTGTCTGTGTCCATCTGTATGTACTCGAAGTCCTTGCGATCGATGTACTTGTCGAGGAAGTCGTAGTAGAACTCAAGCATACGCAGCTTTGCGAGGTAGGCCAACATTTGTGGAGGAATTGCTTCCTTGGGGATTTTCTTGTTGTAGAAGAAGGGTGGCATCTCCTCAAATTTCTTCCACAATTTCTTTGGTATCTCGATGTCTACTTCTGCATATCCAAACCACGAACCATTTTGTAGACATTCAACAAATCCTTCGGCTTCTAGACCTGGCTCATCGTAGTGCACAACCTTTTCCTTTCCACAAGGCATTTCGAATTCCATCGTGGAAAGATATAGGGCGTTGGCATCGTATCCAAGAATCTTACGACAAATCTTAGTTCCGCCCTGATGACTACGAATCTTAGTCACTCCTGCTTCGTGGAGTCTGGTGAACACTATGCTTGGACCTCCCACGACAGCGTCTTTCAGCATGTGGTAGGCTTCCTTACTTGGAGCGTACATCTCAGCTCCCCTTTCTACACTACCTCGAAGTAGGAACTGTAGTGAGACTCCTGGGATGGACACTGCATCTTTCAGCATGTCTACTCCTTTCTCGTGATAGAAATCTCTCATCTTTTCTAGTGCCTCTAGGAATGGAACTACATCTAGGTTGTTGTAGTATCTTAGCCAGTCTGCAAAGGTTTCCATTCCTTTGTCGAGAAAGGTGCGCTTGCAGTCTTCGAACTCTTCCCTAGATAGTAGGTGTTCTCTTTTCAACTTCGAACCCCACTCTGGATAGTCTGGTAATCCAACGTGATCCAACTTGTCAGGAGAGTCAAACCACTCATATGGGAAGAAACTCTTTTGCAACTCACAGCCATAGGCAGCGACCCAACGTTCATAAGAAGTTCCAGGTCCAAGGTAGTTGATCACATCAAGGAAACGGAAATCTGGGGTCAATAGGAACATAGTGGAGTTGGCTTTCTTTGCTACCAGGATCTTTGAACAGGTGTCGGCAATGGTTCCTACGAAGTGCTCCCTGATCAGATTAAGATCGTACCTGCCAGAGTTGAATCCCACTACTGGAACTTGACCGATCCATTCGTCGATCTTAGCTTGTTGTTTCTTTGGTAAGGTGTCGAAGGAGAATTTGGGCTTATCGAGCTGGTACCATCTTGCTATGGCTACTTGGATTGTCTCTGCTCTTTGCTGGAGTTCTTCGACGAAGGCTTCGATGAGTTCTTTTGGATTGCGTCGACAGATGTGGGTTGGCTTTCGATTGTACGTGTCGGCAATTGATACTGATATTGGAACGTGGACGTTTTCGATGGTCAGGTGGTCCGTTGGGTGTCTTCCTTTCGTTGTATCGAGATAGGCTTCGAAATCGTAAACTATGAAGTGTGGGTAGACAGTTTGTGTTGGTGTGGGGACCGGTTTGTTTTTCTTCTTTGTGGAGCAGCCCCAAGCTTCCACTACTGTATAACCAGCTCCTTGTAGCTTTGCCGTTCTTTCACAGGTCTTGAGATAGAGCCTCCTTTCCCTAGGGAAGCATTTCGGGCAGCCATGGAAATAGCATCCATGAAATTGGAAGATGGTTTTCGAAAGAGGTTCGTAGCCGTCGACCGGCGCTCCTTCTATCCAATGCTCTCCACCATGTCCACAAGCTGCATGATGAATGTGTTGTCCAATCCTTTCGGTTTCGCGTTCCAACCAGCATAAAGCGACTTTGCTGGCTGTGCTCTCTGGCCAGAAGGCTTTTTCGTATGCCGACTGGGGTACTGTGATTACTTTTCCGGGGCAAACAATCTTTGTTTCTCCACGACTGCAACGATCTGCATGGCGTTGAAGGTGGCAAGCCTGTGTGAACCGTTGCTTACAGTCATTACATACGTAGATGTGCCCTAGCTTGTTGATGTTCTTGATATAGAAGGCATGTCCTTCGTATATCCCAATCGTCATCGTATGCTTGTAGTGAGCTGCATGTCGCATCAGATGCCAAGCGCCATCCTCCGTGGGTTCATACACCCGAATGCCGATTCTAAAGTGCAACTCGACTTCCTCCAGCTGGTCTAAGGAAGTTCTGGGAACGTCTTGTGTGAGCGCTGTCAGGTGATAGAAGGCCTGGGCAAGTTTTCGAGCTTTGACGCAACACCTATCTAATCTTGCTCCTTCATGCATGGCAAGGCAGCGCCAAAGACATAGGTTGTCGCCATATCGATCAAGGGCAAACATTCCTTTTTTCTGGCGAAGCCATTGGGGCAGTGGACCTGTTCCCAACAGAAGCTGACGATCGATCACAACTTTTACATCTACGTAGATCCAACGAACGAAGGCCCATTGGGTATTTGGTCGATTGATGTTGTCGGGATTCAAACGAGCTGTCTCCTTGCTATTGATCCACTCTTCTGCATCTTCTAGGATGTTCACCCATGGAGAGCCTGGGACAGTCTTGGAGAATAGAATCACGCGTCCGTCATTGACATTGCGAATGCGATAGGTGTAGCTGTATCGTAGGTAGAAGCTGGTGTTTACCTTTGCAACTAACTTTTCCATGATCCTAGGGGTCAAATCTCCTGCCACACCTTGGAAGAAGCGCCATCGAATAGTACGGCGACCTATCTCCACTCCCTCGAGCATTCCATCTCTCTCCTCTAGAATAGCACCTGCCTCTCGAGCTAAACTCCGTGGAAGTGGTTCACTACGTGGTCTCACCATTCTCCCTTCGATATAACTATGTGTTAGGATAGCTTTAACAGATACTCGAATTTGGATTTTTATGTGTAAGGATGTTGAGGGGCGATATATCTCTCTTTGGTATAACTATGTGTTAGGATAGCTTTAACAGACACTCGAGTTTTGGATTTTTATGTGTAAGGATGTTGCGGCGATATAACTATATGTAATCATATCTCTAATAGGATTATCAAGTTGGATTTTATGTACAAGAATGTCTAGTGACACTTTGAATGACCCTTAGTTACCCCTAGTAGTATAGTCGGGATTAAAATGATACAACTTTTTGTTGTGCAAGAAAAACTTAAAAAGTTGTAATGGTATGGACGCCTTATATGTCAAAATTATACCACTTTTTCTTGCACAAGGGGCGTCATGAATCTGTTCTTCCCTCTTGATTCATGACGCCCCTTGTGCAAGAAAAAAGTGGTATAATTTTGACATATAAGGCGTCCATAACATTACAACTTTTTGAGTTTTCTTGTACAAGAAAAAGTGGTATCATTTTAATCCCGACTATACTACTAAGGACTATGTTAAAAATTAATCTATTGACTTTATTGCAGGACTGTCGGATGAACATTCCACAGTTAGTTTCATCGTTATGCGTTATTGTTTTGTTAAGAGAAAGGAAGATGTAATGATATTGGGCTCCCTGTGGCCAATCGGGCTATCTGTATACATCCGGGTCCTTAGCAGGGTCCGCCATCTTGTTACTTACCTAGTAAAGCACAGATCATTACACTGTGCAAATAATAGTCATGATAAAACTGTTATGCTTGCAACATCCCTTGGTACAGTATGTATAATGGCGGGTCAAAACAACAACAAACTCAATTGCCATAAAATTGTTTAATAGTCTTATTCTTGCACATATTTTTATAAAGACATATATTTTTTTGCCATTGAATGTTGCAGCATGAGAGAATAGAAAGTGAAATGGCTGAACTCAGTTAACACCTACATGTGCAGACAAGGAACCTTCCCACCTGGGAGTAAAGCAGCAACGTGAAGTCACAAAACAATACAATTCCTTCAACTTGCCATGGTGGTAATTCTTAATTAAATTTATAAATAACATGAACAGAATTACCACTGGTCCAGTATTTTGTCAAAAAGTTGTGGGCATTGCACTCCAAACAGGCACAAGACTACCTTTCCAGTATAGGCACTCCTAGATTTTCAGGCATGTATACATGTACCCGGAAGACCCATTTACATAGTAAAAATAAAGGGTGCCGAGCCGAAAATGTTTGGAATGCATACCTAAAATTGCCACCCCTGTGCCCAAAATGCTTGCCATGTAAACTGGACTCAAGGTACATGCACATGTAGTGGCAACATGTCTCTTCATCTGCAATAGATTTTTGGTTTGAAATTCAATGACTGTCATGATATTACAGATGTATGTTCAACCGCCTCCCGGTTAGCTCAGTGGTTAAGCGCCGGTCTGTCGTGCGGGAGGTCGCGGGTTCAAACCCCGGCCGGACCAACACTCAGGACTTAAAATAACTGAGTAGAAGGTGCTGCCTTTGTGAAACAATTTCGTTCACGAGCTGCAAATGGTTAGACCTTCACATCTTCTCGGATAAGGACGTTAAATCCTAGGCCACCTCATGGAAATGCCACTTATAAATCCGTTATTATTATTATGTCATGTCACTCCAACATGTCTCCTAGTATTAACTGACTATTGATTTCATGTACTACATGTATTTCAAACACGAATTGTAGTGTTTCATTAGGGGATCCAAATATTGAGAAAACAATTGAAACCCAAGGGGCATAACTTTGTGTTTGAAATTACTTCTCATGTGAATGGCTAAACCGAAAATTTACATAATATTATGCCTCTTTTCAAACATCATTAGCAAGTATTGTTTACCGTTCGGACTCTTCAAGTGCCTTTTTAAGCCCTAGCCAGAAATAATTTATTTGGGCGCAGTAAAGTTTTTTAAAATCTTGTTCAATCATTTTGGGGCGATTTATGGTCATAGTATCGTTATAAAAAGCATTACAAATCCTTGAAATGACGTCATTTAAGGGATGTTATAATGCTATAAATGAGTTGAAAATGAATTGAGTTATAACAATGAATTTATTCATTTGTATAGTTGTTTTTCAGATGTCAGACATTTGATACTTAGAATCTTAGAGAATGATCTTTTAATAAGTGGAGCTGACATAAAAACAGAGCAAAAGGAACTATAATTAGGTTATCCCTTAAAGTGCAAGTCCCAAATTCTATTTCTAATATTATGTCAGTTGTCTAAATTTTTTTTTTTCGAGAGACTGGAGCAGCAATTCTACTAGAATAAAAGTTACTCGAATTGCGGGATTTTATTGTAGTAGTTTTCTCTTGGGAGGGAGTTGATTCATCTTATGACATCACAGGATCCATGACAAGTAAACAAAATTAGGGATTAAATGTCAGAAATTTTACTAAATCTGCAAGATTAATACCTTTTTGTAAGGAACAACACAATAGTACAATACTTTTTTTTTTGACATGATACTTGCACTTTAAATGACGTCATTGAAATTAGATTCCTTAATCAACGAAATTGGCAGACTGTAATTATTTTTCCTATGTCGGTCATTTTGTTTTCCAGTTTGACTTTTAAATCAAAGATAAGTGGTTAGGGCTTATAGGTACTTTAAGGCCACACAAGTCCAACATTGTTGGATAAACAAATGCACACAAGGCTGAGCCTAGTCTTTTCATAACTAATTATGCAACTGTACGTTGTTGCATCATTCCATGTACCCAGAATGCTTATGGAATAAAGAGTTTTGTTCCGCCATATTGAATTCTTGTTGTTTCTGCATCGAGCCACCCCTGATCAATGTATTTTCAGTCATGGCATATTGTCCAACATTGTTGGATGGAAAAATGGTACTAGCAACATAAGGATCATAATCAGTCTAATAACAAATATAAGGACCTTATGTCAGAATGAGTGTGAGATAGATAGATGGTTTATTAGTAATAACTGTTGCAGCTGGAAAGCTGAATTGCGTAAGACTTTACATTAAATTTGAAAATACTGATAATTAAAATTAATTCTAATCAATGTTGCTACTGATATAAAATATAGTTGCTAATTATAATCTAATTAATAATACTATAAAATATAAAACTCTTCAGTCTGTTGGACTTGATAATTAAAATTATAATCAATATTGCTACTGATAGTTGCTAGATATAATCTTACTATATGTAGAACTGTGTCTTGATAATTAAGGTTCTACTCAATATTGCTATATATATTCTGGTTATTGTTATATTCTAATTGCTATTACTATAATTATATGAAACTGTTTTTCAGTCTGTTGGTCTTACATATGGGCACATTGAAACTCCGCTTACTTCTAAGATTAGCATTACATGTGTTTGGTTTAGGCAGTAAGTTGTGCAACTTATGGTTCACATTGGAGCTGATCTCGTTGAATAGATTGGTTGTTAGGGCATTTCTGCGATCGTAGAGTGGAGTTAGGTTACTGGCTGCCAAAGCTTCAGGATAGGTGGTGAATGGGTAAATGATTCTTAAAGCACGCTTCTGCAGTCTTTCTAAATCCTCCGACAAATACTGCGGGAGCCCGTTATGGAACACGGGACAGGCGTATTCGGTCACAACTGTACAACTGTAATCTTAAAGGAAATCCCGGGTGTTGGAACAAATTGCTGTATATTGTATATTGCTGTATATTGCCAATATTGTTTAAATTCAGTTTTTGTTCAATATTGGATACAAGTATAAGCCATTTTGGTCTTTGAATTTCATAGAGTTCCTAAGGAGAGGAATCGCTCACTTAATTAATTCATGAAATGACCATATAAACTAACATACATTAGCAGTGGTTTTAAAATGTACAAAGTTGACAGCAATTGAGCGACGATGGTTGTTTAGTGTAGTGGTTGCGACGTTTGCCTTATGTATCAGTCAATTCCAAACCCGTGCATCCCCCCCCGCCGGCCACCGCCACCCCCGGGCATTTGATCAGAGGCTTGCTCCTGAGGGTGGGGATTTGACGAGTATCTATGACCTCAGGGGAGGGCATTTGACAAACATTGGGGGGAGGGGGGGGGGGATTTGATCAGTGTTTAAAAATAAATTCTGTCTGTCTACAAGCGTCGAAATGGCGAACGCACGAGGACTTCCAGGATAAGGATTGCGCATTTGTAGAGGCTTGAAAGAGTGAACCTGCCAAATTTGAAGGCCACTTTCCGAGGTAAGTTGTTTATGTTTAAACCTATAACCTATGTTGTTTTGCTTTGTTTTGTGAACTTTGACCGACTGCGTGATATTAAGTGCGTGACAAGAGTTGTGATAAGTTGAATTTGCTGCGACCCTCGACAGCGCGAGTTAAAAACATAATTATTTATATCGGTAAAAGACGGACCGATTGGTGCCTGTTACATACATGTACTTTATATACCAACAACATAAGCTAACATATTCAATTTCAAACCATTACGTTTATTATAAAGTATATATGATCGAGCCGGTAGAAATGATTGTTCTCACCCTGAGAACAATCAAGGTTGAAGGTGGTTTTCACCGTCGGTGTTTCCTGTGAATTGCTTGAGTCGGAGATTGTCAATAAAGCAATGATTTCATTTATTTGTCAATAGTCTTTGCCTTGTCTTTGTCGAAATTTTTTGGAAAATTTTCCAATCCGGTCCCCGATGGTGGGGCATTTGAACAGCCTGGATGAAAAACTGGTGGGGCATTTGAACAGTTTTTCTGCCTTGGTAGTGGGGCATTTGATCGAAAAAAAATAATGTTCAAATGCCCGGGGGTGGCCCGGAAGGGGGGGAGGGGGGGGCATGCACGGGTTTGAAATTGACTCATACATTACAAGTAGATGGGAGCGGGGTTCGAGTTCCAGAAAATCTCTCAATTTTTTTTTACCTCGCCATTTTCTTGAGAACTCTAGCTCTAGGTGGGTAAGATCTTGTTTACTGACCGGTTAAGGTTTTTTTATTTTTCATGGTAGGATTTTAGTTAGTTTATATTGTTATTTCATGGATTAATTAAGTGAGCGATTCCTCTCCTTAGGAGCTCGTGAATTTCATGGGCACTGCCATCTTGTTACAGTCCCTATTGTTACATGACAAAAGAGCTATTGTTTTGGTGCTGGCCGTGAAATTCAAAGCCCAAAATTGCTTCTACTAACATCCATTTTTTCAAAAACTAAAATGTTTTGATTTTCCCCCCAATAATTGTCTAATTTAGACCATATTGGCAACAATTTAACAGCAATTTTTTCCAACAGCCGGGATTTTCTTAAGGCCGACAATCAAAGGCTCTATTGCCATTTGCAACATAAGGCTGGTGCATAATCAGACATAATTATAAACATTTATAAGAACGTGTTCAACCATCTTATACTATTATAGTGACATACAATATGGAATCACATAAACATAAGAAACTGGTCGACCATTTACTTAAGATTGTTCGATTTGATTACCATAATGGTCGTTAATGGACCAAGTCTTGCAGAATCAACAAATAAGATTGCTGAGATTGTACTGCTCTTCCCAGTAAACTGCGACACCCTGAGTTTTTCTTCAGCCCACATGATGTGAATGTTCTGTTTGGTTTGCCGCCGGATAAAGATTTTGTGTGGCGGTATGAGAATTCTATCATTGTAGACAAAATAATGCCTCATAGACAGTAGAATAACACATTGTAGACAAGTTTGACATTTTAAAACTGCAGACTGAACAGTTATTTAGATGATGAGAATGTGGCTGAGCTTTCCAGTCTGCATACAAAAAAGGGCATAGTACGGAAACTGTGCTTGTCCAAGTTCAGAATGACACTGTGCTATTGATAATAAAGGCTGTGTCATACTTCTGCTATTGGATTTGACACTAGATCATCAAATATTACTCTCCAGACTTAATAACCGCTTTGGTATCGAAGATCAAGCTCTTGCATGGATTCGTTCTTATCTCTCTGATCGAAGTCAGTTCGTGTGTGTGGAAAATGAAAAATCGTCAAACCGTGAGCTTGTGTGTGGCATCGCACAAAGATCAGTGCTTGGTCCAGTCCTGTATTTGTTGCATACATCACCCCTTGGTGACATAGTCAGGCAGCACAACATGTCCTACCATTTCTATGCTGATGATACCCAGATTTACATTTCCTTCCAACCGTCGGCAACGAGAGAGCCTGGATATTCAATTATGAATTGATTGAGTCGTGCATTCGTGATATCGAACTTTGGATGATGGTGAATAAGCTAAAGTTGAACAACGACAAAACGGAGCTTCTGGTATGGAATGCTCGTCACCGCCCACAGCCTTCCATCGATTCAATCTATGTTGGCACCGAACTGATCAGTGCATCTAAATCAGCAAGGACATTGGTGGTGTGTTTGACAATACTGTTTCTATGGATCAGCAAGTGAAAGTTATCTGCAAAACTGCATTTTACCACATAAGGAATATTGCACATATTAGGAAATGTTTATCTTTTGATGCTTGCCAAATTCTCATTCATGCTTTTGTAACTTCCAAATTAGATTTTTGCAATTCATTATTATATGGCCTTCCTAAACACCTTGCACAGAAAATTCAGTATGTACAAAATTCAGCGGCTCACCTTGTCACTTATACATGCAAATATGATCATATCACACTTATTCTTAAGGAACTGCACTGGCTACCAGTAGAACAAAGAATAATGTTTAAAATTGTATTATTGACTTTTAAGGGTATCAATAACATTGCGCCATTGTATCTTAAGGCCCGTTCAAACGGATGCAACATTGTTGGATAATGTCGTTTGAACACCCTGTTGCACGATGAAGTTTGAAACTACATGTAGTCAAATTTCATCCAACATCGTGCAACGGTGTTCAAACGGATGCAACATGTTGCACGATGTTCCATCCGTTTGAACGGGCTTTGACTGAACTTTTAGAACCATACATACCAGCTCGCTTATTACGCTCTTCGTCTATAAGCATTTGCTTAAGGTACCAATATATAATCTCAATTCTTATGGTTTGAGGGCATTTTCCCTGGCAGCCCCTATGTTATAGAACACCCTTCCTCTGGACATTAGAAGCACAAAATCCTTAAGTTATTTTAAGAATAGTTAAAACATTTCTTTTTAATGTGCATTTTTATTATGTACTGTTTAATAAACAAGCATCAGTGTTTTATCAGGTTTAAAACTCGAGGGCGCACGTGCTGCGAGTTTATTAAACGGCTTCACAAACTTAAAATGGTTACTTATTGAACCTTTGTATTCACAACGCCATGCAAAATATTCGAGTAATCACCGCCTGCGATTATGAACATCTCAAGGGAATGACATGAAGAAATTACCATACTATATTTTTTGAAGCGGCGTTTCGCAATGCTGAAAGCATTGTGTGGCAAAGAACAAGCTTGGGCAAGAAGCTGCACTTGAAGGATTTGGTGTCGTGGTTGACATCGATAAAGTTCAAGACTTGGAAAGCGATGACTGACATGACGGCAGAATCTAAATTTTTTACTCCGGCACAAAATATGAAGAGGATGTTTGTAAGTTTGATGCACGTTTTTATTATTTTACGGCTTTGAGTTTGATTTAATAATTGTAACTAAACAGTGGCTCAGTAAACAAGTAATGGTAGTTGGATAACTTCATTTAAAAAATGTTATCTGTGTATCTCGGTAGTCTGCTGATATTAGCCGGGGGGGGGGGGGGGGGGGGGGTGTACTCCCATATAAATGCTATATAGGTATGTGCCCCCGAATAGGGTATGGTTTTAGAACCTCCTGATCCTTAAATAGGGTATCATATTTTGCATTTTGACCCTCAAATAAAATATCCGATCCTTAAATGGGGTACGCTTTTTATTTTTATCAGTCAACTTCACATAATGAATTAGCAATTGGAAATAACGCTACTCTGGTAGTCCCTAATATAGTTCCTTAAATAGGGTATCTATTTCAGTTACAATCCTTGGAAAGAGTACTGAATGTTCCAATTTTTCATCCTTGAATAGGGTCAGGGTTTTGACATCTCTGTGGCACACCCCTATCCTAAATTTCCGGGAGTACCCCCCAGAACATAAACATCACGTGGGTGTTGCAGTGCAATTATTGAAATATGTATGTTTATTGGCCGGTAACGAAACGAGCAGGGGACTGGGACCGAGTTTATCAGAATTACTCTAATTCTAAAATGAAGTTCATGACATGACAGAGCATGTTGAAATCAACATGTGTGCTAAGTTTGACATGTCAGTGAAAGTGAATATTGTCTGAATTATAAGCAATTGAAATTTCTTTGTCCCTCCAAAATTTTACAATGAATGTATGGTTTGGAGAGACAACGTTAAAAAATAAGAGTTTGTATGGGAAAATTGACATATTTGATGCCTTCTAGCATCGTCAATATTGAGCCAAAGTTCACCAAACTTTCCAGACTAGCTAAGTTTGATCTGTTATTTTGGAAAATAAAGTTGACTTTAACTAGTTATTAATTGAATTAGTTTTACTGACTCAGTTCCAGTCCCCCGCTCGTTTTGTTACCGGCTAATTACAGCCAAGTGATTTCGCAAGCTATGATTGGTCAAGTTGCGGTCCATAACTTCCCATACGAACATTCTGGTCTCGAAGAAAACGAAGAAGCTACATGCATGTAAAAAAGTTTTTCATTTATATGCCGCAAATTCCATATGAATATATTCAAATGTGCTTCACAAGGTTATTTTTGTGATACGGACTGCTATTGTGGCGCAATGTGCTGCCGTGCAGTTTACAATCATAAGAGATTGTTAGTACCTTAGAATACCTGGCTGTTGTGTCGGGAGACAATCCCCTACTCTTTCTCAAAATAACACAACAGCTTCTTTCACATCTCCTCGTATAGATTGCAAGAGGGAGGAGACAAGGCCAACGGCTTGTTTGCTTGGTCAGACAGACAGACAGAAGAGGTTTATTGGCACTTTGCAGACATTAATGTTTACATCAGTGTTGAATCCAATAATAATAAGATGACTAAATAGATGAATACTAAGTCTTGTTGTAGGGTAATATATATATGACATTAATTTATTGTGGAAACAGGTGTCAAGTTACTTATAATGTGGGATCTAATTGTAAGGCAATGAGATATGTATTTGGCTGCTCTTCTTGCAATTTTGGTATCTGGCTTAAGTATAAGGGTTAAAATTTGGTCATCATTTGTTTTCTTTAGAGATCTTTTCAATGTATTTTCCAATGAAGCATAGAATTCCTTTCTCGGCACTTGGTAGTATGTGCATCTAATTATAAAGTGCCGTTCATCCTCAACTTCGGCTTTACAAAGAGGACAAAGCCTCTCGTTGGGTGGTTTGTATGGGCGCTCATATCTGCCCCTCTCAATTTGTAGCTCATGATTACTTATTCTCAACTTCGTTAGCGCAATTCGATGCTTCACGTTCTTAATACTTAACAGATAATTTTCAAGTTCATGTTTATATTTGAATGTTTGGTAAAATCTTAATTTGTTACCTTGGTTGTTTTTTCGGTTATTATCGTTGAATAGCTCACTATGCCAATTTTGGATTTGAACATCTACAGTGTACTAGTCTTTGTTTTAAATTATTAATAATTATGTTTGGGTGTTCGATTTCTTCCTGGAAAAACCAGACTTCACCGAAACCTAGTCGAAACAGATGGTTTTTTACTCTTTGGCACCACATTGTGGGCTTCCCTATCTGTCTCGATTCAGCTACAGCGTCTTGCGCTAATTCAGTGATATTTTGACTTTGTTTTTTAGCCAGTATTTTAGGCTTCTTAGGGTGGAGTCCATGCTTATTGGTAATTTACCTAATTCGTCCCGACAAGCATTATTAGTGGCGGTCCTGCTTACACCCAGTAACCATTTACAGAATTTTAACTGTACACTTTCTATTGGGTCATTGTTTGGTACTTTATCCATACCCCATATTTCACTACCGTAAAGAAGTATGGGTTTGATTAGACTATCGAATAGTTTGAGCGTAAGTTTAACATCAGTCCTAAAATGACAACCCATTGTTTTCCGTAATTTGTAAAGTGCTTTTAATGCGACTTTTTTTAGCTCGATCTTTGCCGTAGTAAAGTTACCATAAGTACTGAAACAGAGGCCTAGATATTTAAATACTCGCATATTTTCTATTGGTTGGTTAGAATAAGTGAAAGCATAATTGTTCATTCTTCTACCTGAGTTGTTGAAAATCATTGCTTTCGTTTTTTCGATATTTACCTCTAATTCGGAGTTGATGGAATATTCTTTAAGCCTACAAAGTAGCTGCTGTAACCCTTTAGCAGACCTGGAAAGTATAACTAAATCGTCTGCGTATGCCAGACAGCTAATTGTCTTATTTTTTAGCTCCAAAAAATCTGCCCCTTTTGTTTGATCAAGGAACTCCGGAAGGTCGCTTAAAAATATATTGAAGAGGGTGGGGCTTAGCATGCAGCCTTGTTTTATTCCTATTTCACATGGGAATTCTTCAGTAATTGTATTTCCGACTTTAACCGCGGCAGAGTCTTTTGAGTACATTGTATATCGATCGTAATATTGAATAGAATTTACCCGTTATTCCAATTTTCCTAACTTTCTCAAAGAGTTTCTCTCTTGGTATGCTATCAAACGCTTTCCTGAAATCTACGAAGCATCCAAAGAGGAGGTTGTTTTTCTTACATGGTTTAGCTTTGACGTATTTTTCAATCAAAGTTGTCAGTATGAACATACGGTCTACCGTACTATGGTGTTTTCTAAAGCCGCCTTGTTCCCGTTTGAGGATCCCTTTGTCTATTAGATAATCATAAAGCCTAGTGTTGAGTATGGAGGTAAATAGTTTACCAAGGGTAGAGAGCAGCGAGATTCCGCGGTAATTGTCAGTAACAGATTTGTCACCTTTTTTGTGAATGGGCACAATGAGCGCTGTACTCCATTCTTGTGGGAACTCGCCAGATTTCAGTATTGCGTTAAATAGTTGCTTTAAGAACGGTGTTAATTGATCTTTGCCATATTTAATTACTTCATTTAGTATATTGTCCTTGCCCGGAGATTTATTGACTTTCGATTTCTTAATTGCTAATTCAATTTCTTGTATGCAGATTTCGTCATCTAACGCATCGCTGTCATGGACGAGCGTGTTTTCGCAGCCAGTATCTACGTGTACAGGCTGTTCGTTGATTACATCGTGTTTTTCGTTTTAAAAATGTTTAAAGTGCTTGAGGAAATCACCTATTTCAATCGGACACGAATTACGTCCCCGTTTTTTGTTAAAGTTAAACAGTTTTTCAATTTGTTTCCAAGCGTTTCGCGGATTGGTCTACCATAAGTTATGGATACTCAATTCCTCAATCCCCCCCATTCTTTTTTTTAAAGGAGGAAAACTGTCCATAACTTACGATAAGACCTCACACTCGGTAATGGTATATATTATAGAAATTGGTCTACTTTTTCAAACTTGAATGCTAATGAAAAATCTGCACAGGAAATCTTACAGAGAGCTCTGAACTCTCTTTTTAAACAGACAGTGTGCCACAATCCACTCATTCCCTTCTTTGAACCCAAATGACTCGGCACAGTAAACAAAAAACATTCGCCAGTTAAAAACCTGTTGAATGACACTATTACTGCCGTAACAATTGCTAAATATTTCCTTGACTTTATCCAAGTTAGCATACATCTTCTCTAACCATGCCTCCAGGGTTTTGGTGTAATGCCGTCCATTCACTTGCCAGTGATCTATGACAAAAAGATCTTTCTGAAAATAAAAGAGAAGATCGCTCGAGAGCATGGTGCCACCTGTGAAAAAGTTCCTGGCCATCCACTCGGTGTCAGAGCCTCGTTTGGTCTTGAACTCGTAAGCAAACTCACGGTGACAGAGGATTTGAATGAAGAGTAACCCTGAGGGCTTGAGCCAGCTTGACACTCGAGACATTAGTACCTCGTAGTTCTTCATGTGCTGTTAAAGAAATATAAGCATGAAAAATAAATCAGATTAAATAATAACTGGATAAGAGCTATCTTGAAAGCTTTCTGATTGGTTCCTACTAGGCTCAGGGACAAGTCATTCATTAGAGATGGGGGAGAGATGGGTGGAAAAGATTTGCACCAGCCCCCCTCTAATCAATGACTGGTTCCTATCCTACTAATCCTTTTCCAAACAATGCCAAAAGAGGACCTATGTTGTAGCTTTTAAAATCATGAACGAAAACAAATTATCTCTTTGTTAAAGCATAAATTAGGAACAAACAACATACCTCAAACATCTCAATGGAAATAATCCTGTCAAACTTCATGGAGGTTGTGAATACATTGGCATCAGCTGTGATACACTGCAACCTGTCACTGAAGTTTTGGAGGCGAGCCTGCTTCTCTATGAACAGTCGCTGTGTCTGAGAGTTTGACACACAGATCACGGTACAGTTTGGATAGTGTTCGCAGATCCAAAGAGCTGTCGAACCCCAGCCACACCCCAGGTCCTTCAAAAAAAGTATTTCAGTGAGAATATATAATCATGTGAAATAATTATTTTAGCAATGAATAAGCCAATGTCAAATACAGGTCCTTCAAAAAAAATATTTGTGAGAATATATAATCATGTGAAATAACTATTTTAGCAATGAATAAGCCAATGTCAAATACAGGGTACACCCACAAAATGTTGAAATATTTAATTGTTTATTATGTTGCAGGGGGGGGGGGGGGGGGGGTGTTTTCCCCCAAAAAAAGTTCAATAAAATTTGCACCCCTCCAATTTTTTTTAAACCAAACCAAATGTTTACTCCCACCTCTCCCATTGAGAAAAAATGATTTCAACTGATAAATGCATTAACCTGCCTAAATTGCATTTAAGCTTTAGCAGAGATAAGGTTTTGAATAAAAAATCCACATCTAAACCTTTACTTACCATAATTGCCTGACCATCTTCCACTTTGGCTCTTTCACAAACCAGATCAAGCATGGCATCTTCAGCTGAAAGAGGAAAGTCTATTTTTTTAATTTTTAACCCAATACAAGACAATCATGAAAGCTGTTCCAGATCTTGAACAATTCAAAAAGCTATTAACAGTTATTGTAGTTCCTAGAAACAGCATGAATGACTTTGATCAAATCTTATATTCTTCTACAAACAGTTGGTCATTTCCTTTACTTGTTGGTTAGTGGGAGGCAGGGAAGAAATTTTGTTTTGGGTTACCGGTTTGCATAGACCTCATGCAAACCCCACCTCCCCCCCCCCCCCCAAATTTAATCCTTGAAGGGGGAGGGGGGGGATCAGCTAAACTAGACCATCATTGCTTAGAAAGACCACTTCCATCCCACTATAAAGTCTATTGATGATGACATGAGTAGCCCACCTTGCTCCAGTGTGTTCACATTCTCTGGCCATAGACATGAACTGTACTTAAGCCTCTTTCCAAGAACCTGATGACAAACAAAATAGCCATGAAATAGCCATTTTATACATATAAGCCAACTATAGGTAAATTAGTATTTAAAATATATAACGAGTTAACGCCTCCAAGTATGTCCCACATTATTGATAAGCAAGTTAACAAGTATAGCTTCAGAAGTAAGAACATGCTTATAATACACCTTGTTTTAACACATACTACATGAAACATTCTGTGGCTCACAGAGGTGCCATCTTATGGAACACCATATCCAAGAACATTGACGCAGCAACATGCACTACAAAGACATATTTTTTTTATATGGATAAGGCTAGAAAGTTAGATATACTACATAACTTAGATTTTAACTTCACCAAAGGAACTAAAGATTACATATATCATTAATAATTAAGTAAGTATTATGATAGATCAATTATTAATCTACACCTAGAGTATATGGAACTATTCGAATATATATACGGTATATATATTTTATAGATATTGTTACATTTTTAGCAATATTCTTAACTTTTTAGACAGTTTATGATTTATAAATGATTTAGCCACTTTTTTAATGTATATAATATTTCTCTCCCCCATGAAGAAAGGCGATTTGCATCGTTTTGGGTAGGGCCGGGAAATTTTTGGACCGCTTTGGTCATTCTCAGGTTCTTTAAAACAGATCATTGGAAGGTCGCGCTTTTTGGGTCTCGAGGAGGCCATTTGGCGATGATAAATTTGATGGATTTTCCTAAATCTCTGGTCAGATGTTGCTTGATAACTATTCCCTCCTGTGCCGAAAGCTGCATAGCGAGCGAGGAAGAAAAGTGCCGATTTTTGGGTGATCTTTGAGGTAAGTCTGTGCTTTGGCTAGGTCGAGTTGCCTACCTCGTAATTTGTTTAGAGCCGCGGCCAACGGTCAAAATTTCGAATTCTAATAAACTGCTTTAGAAGGCCCCAAATCGCCAAAAAACCACTCACACAACTTCATTAAGTATTAATCTTTTATTATTGAAGATTTGTTTCGTAGGAATCGGGAAAAAGAATTCACACCGAGCAATTATATAAACTCTTCTGAGATCGTTATGATACTAATCGATAAACCACAGGTAACCCAATAGACGAATAAGCGGGAAATATACGTCGAGTCTGGGAAGCCTGTGTTCAAACATTGCTTTTCAGCCGAGATCCTTTAAAATGTAATAAAATCTGTCTTTTTAATTGCTAAGGGCAAAATTAAACTAACAGTGAATTTATAAAATACTACTACATGTTAAAAAAACACTACATACGGTCTCGAAGAACTCTGTCGGGACTTCGTAGTGCTGTTCGTTGACTCGGTCGACATCCACCGCTACTGGTGCCGCTCGAAGCTTCTTCACGAACGCCATCTTGTATTCTAGTTTTTGCTCTACATCTCCACCACATGATAATGCACCAGTCATTTGAAAGCCCCGGACCCCCCCATTGGGGGATACCCGGGGCAAAGCGGGGGTATTCACCTCGTTCTCACTTGTTTGTGGTTTCCCGGTGGTCAGGGGATGCACTGTTTTTCACGGCTTTGCCCCACAATGCGGGGGTTGAGCGGGGGTTGAGCGGGGGTTTCACTCATGTCAGCATAGGAGTAGGGCTGGGCTCTAGTTGAAGACAATCTGACCTCCCTGTCAGGCTACCTGTGGCGGGCCCCTGGAAATGCTTGTGGGGAGTCCCGGGGAAGGTTGACAGGAAACATGGCGGCCGAATCAGGAAAGAAGGTACAGTAGATTTCAATCGGTTAATATCATATTTCTTTTGAACCATCGATAAAAAATAACTTGATATCCTTTCCATTGATTAATATTCTTTTGTCCTTATGGTATTTTTAGCACGATTTGCATGTTTATTTATGTGCTATATGCTCGAATGAACCGGGGGTTTGTGACACAACACGATGTCGATAGGAGTTTAAACATGAGGTATTTGACCCATTTGACCTCTGTATCAAATCTTCTCTCTTGTGTAGGTTTTATTACAATATCTGGAGAGTAGAAAACCAATACTGATAGAACCTCATGAAACCAAAGATGCAGTCTTCAACAGGATTCAGACATTGTTTAATATAGATGGCTTCATCATCCAAAAGTATGACTCCAAGTGGGAGGAATGGTTAGATATTGAGTTTGCTGATATTGAAGACAAGGACAAGATCAAAGTTGTTGCAGACCAGGTTGGTGTTACAGAGCGGAAACTGGTTAGCAAGAATTGTTTTCAAAAAATTTGGCAAAAGGTGCCACTGCCTCTCGATTTTTGTAGTACACAAACTTTTCAATATTTCAGAAGTTTTAGAAAACCAGTTTCCGCTCAGTTGGTTGGTGTACAGTCCCGGGTGTATAGTTCTAGCAGCTTTTAAAGGCCCATGGTCAACTAGCAGCCTTTGCGCGACCTAATGTCTCTTGTTCTAAAACTGATAAATTGTTTTAATACTGTCACTATGGAATACACTACCATGTGAATTGCGCGCGATTAGAGATATCTGTACGTCATCTCAAGACCTACCTTTTTACAATTGCGTACAAATAGTTAGATTGTTTATTTTTTAACATCAATATTTTTATTATATTTTCTTCCTTATTTGTATGTTAATATTTTTATTAGAGTTTTAGAATTCATGTTAATTTTTAATTTTTATCATATTTTTATCATATGTAATGCGCTTTTGATCATCAGATGGAAAGAGCGTAATAGAAATTAATAAATTATTATTATTATTATTATTATTATGTTTGTGTCATGCATGATTGGCTTTGTGGCCGCGAAGGCTCCCAGTTGACCATGGGCCTTTAAACATGACAGCTCTCCGAATTATCTTTCCTGGCCTTGATTATGGGTCAGGGCTCCGGAGTGCTGGGCTGGTCACCCTTGCGGAACGTCGTGCAATTACGTGCGCCAAATTTGTAGTTAATGCAAGAGATGTGGAACCCGTAAAGTACATCCTTCCTTCCTGCTCTATGGTTGGGCATGGCTACTCGTTGCGGTCTGGCAACCAGCGGCCTGTGCCGTTTAAGGGAGAAACAGAGAGATTTAATAGTTTTGTAACTGTCCGATATCAATGTTCATGAATGTAAATGTAAATGCTGACTCTCACTGTAATTCAGCGTAAGCTGCAAAGTGAAGGCAATAAACGAATATTATTATTATTATAGCAGCATCCTTTGAAATTCAACAATTTTCTCAAGAAAATAGAATACTGCAAGAAGTCATTTATTATTTTACTAAATAAGGGAGAATGTTGTTACTTTTAATGCAAACCCCATTTCATAACACTTGAAAAATTCACAGAGATTTATAACTAAACTTTGTTGTGCCAAAATTGAAGATTTTCTGATGTAGACTCCGTGACACCCATATAAGGTTTTATATCTCGGAACCTTTTTAACTTACATCATCCTCAATGCTACTATTTATAGTACTTATGCCCCTCTACCCCACAAAGGTGCTATCACTTAGATTGAAATTCTAGATTTGAATCTGTGATGCTTCAAATCTCTCTGAATGTAGACTCCGTGACATACGGTTTACTGTGGAATGACCCCTTTATATTGACATCCATATAATAAATTAAGATATCTGTTTTGAGTCATATCATTTATATTTTTTATGTGAATTTATTACACTTAGACAACAACAGCTCCGGTTTTATTGCCATCTGGAAACGTGACAACTATCGATACAACTACAAATCAAGGTAATTTACAATCAAAAGACATGAAGTGTGTCCCTTTAGTCAATTATTTATTTCATTGTTAATTCCATTTTTCATTCCAAGAATGTATTATTATTTAATCAAGTCAATATTCAAAATGTTCTAAATATTCCAATTTTGAGCTGACAAGATTGCACTTATTTTAGGTCTCTATTTGACCCTGATTTAGTGACGGACTAGTGCCAATCTAGTCAAGACAGATACATTAATAAAGTATTATATTAGTATCATTCTGAAAGTTTGAATATGGGATTAAGACAGAATGCATTCTTAAATTGAATGAATGAATTCATTAATGCAACAATGAAATCAATGATGGACTCAAGCTTTGTGCCTTGTCTTCAAGCTAAGTTGATCTCCCCATCACAAAGTGATTTTCCAGTGTGTAGTATTTGTAATCTCATTGTCTATTCACAGCATGTGGAAGTCAGCAACTTACCATTTCCTGCTCTGGAAATGGGCATATATCACTTGGACCCCCAAATGCAGTAAGTTGCAGTGTATTATTGCTAAGTTTTGCATGATGTCTGAGCTCCAAACAGCAAAATATCAACCTCAGTTAAGGTGGCTCCCCTGGATTTTGTTTATGGTGACCTCCCAAGTTTGATCAATAAATACGCAGTGCATGTGGTATGTACTGAAAATCGACTGTTATGCTTTGCCTGGGAAAGGATTGAAGTTTCTTATGGTATGTATTACATCGCCATCGAACACATGGTATAGCGTATAACATGACATGTTTAATAAAAATGACAATTATACGGCTATCTACAAAGTCAATATGCTGAACATATATAGTAGGTAATAAATAAGGTAATACAAGAGACAGGAGGATTACTAGATATGCATATATTATATTTTATGTTTGTAGTGGGCTAGCTGCCGATCAGTTTAGTTGTACTTGGCCATTTTAGGGTTGCTGAAGAGAAAATTATATGGGAGTGATGTGAAATCAGGTGACACATTGTTAACCAAAAGTTTTGGCATTGTTTAGATGATTTGAGTCAGCCGTTAAAAGGTTCTGTTTACCTGAACTAGTTTAAAAATAGCATATTATTTGAGTATTATGTATATATATGCTTAAATATTGGTTCATATTAAAATGTCTAGAGCAGTATGTAGTTAGAGGATAAATTATTTTGTAAAAATGGTTCAATTTTTTGGACATAAGGTGTTGAGGCTTTAATTGTTTATATGAATTGAGTTCTGATATCATGAGTCATGAGATCAAATTTGGGAGGTCACCATACAAAACATATCCAGGGGAGGCTAGCATACCATCACTTTTCAACAGAAATATAAAGGGTGTCAAACATATTTTAAATTCCTTTGTCAGAGTCTAAATCCAAATTTGTATTTTTTTAGACTGTAGAATCCAACATTCCAGTAAAGCAACATATTCCAGTTGATGTACAAAAGATCAGGGAAGAAAGTGCCATCTACAACAATGTAGTCCCAGGAAGCTTCCTGTATGACTATAGAAGCAGACTAAACAGTGCTGCATTTGAATTGGCTCTTGAAGATCCAACCTTGATATCCAACAAAGGGACACTGGTAGAGCATGCCAAACGAAAACTATAATAACGTGGAGGTATCGGTCATTGGGCCAAAACGGTAGTACACTTTGTGTCCAGTATTCAACAATTATCATACGATAATTTTATTTTATTTAGACTGCAAGAAGAAGAGAAAGAAACGACGATGCTAGATGTAGCAGATGATCATCATACTCCTGAGGATGACAATGATGAAGAGGATCCCCCTTACTGCCCCTGCGGAGAACAGAACAGTGATGAAATGGTGTGGTGTGATGGTGATGAGAACTGCGCCTTCAAGTGGTTCCACTACTCATGTAGGACTGGCTAAAGATACTATCCCACCAGGAAAATGGTTTTGCTCTGGTTAGTGTTTATCTATTTTGTTTCAATATAATAACATGGAGGTATCGGTCATTGGGCCAAAACGGTAGTACACTTTGTGTCCAGTATTCAACAATTATCATTATGATATTTTTATTTTCTTTAGACTGCAAGAAGAAGAGAAAGAAACGATATGCTTGTTGGATACCCTGTACACGTTGGAAAGCACTATCCTCAACTGGTAAATAAACATAAATAATGAGATCAATAATAGCATCAGTTATTCTGATAACGTTCCTTTTTATTTACTTTTTATTGCAAGTTTATTTTTTTACATATTTCACTTTAATGATGGCGTATTATATTTTGATACGACATACACCTATTTCAATGCCAATGCTGAGTCCTTGGTGTGAAGGAAAACTAAATTCCATGGTGACAGTCATCACCATTTAATAGATTATCAATTTGGCCCAACAGGCCATCATTCGAAGCTGACCCAGTACTCATGAAGCAAATACTTGTTGCCAGAAACATTTCTTTGTTGCAGTGGCGCATTTGACAAGTGAAAGAGGTTAGCCAACAACTGTACATTGCATTGGTAAAAATGCTTTTGACTGTTGGGAGGGCAGGGGAGTTCACCATACATTCCTTTCCCGGGGACCGGGGCTTACACTGGCTTTCACTGACAGTAAAAGTGAATGCCCCGGGTATCCCCCAATGGGGGGGTCCGGGGCTTTCAAATGACTGGTGCATAACTTAGTCAGCCACGTCTCGAGGTTTTGTCGAACTCCTGCACGAAGGAAATGGTCCTGTTCCTTCAGAGTGTGGACTTCCCCTTCACTTTCGGCTTCGGACGCCATTTATGAACTGTCAGGTTTCCTGTGTAGACTTCATCGGAAAGGCCTAGGTACCAAACTGTGACACCACAGGGACCCCGATTTATCTGGGACCGAGCCTACATCCACACCGCGGCAAAACGGTATGCTCCGCTGGCCAAAAGAACGAAGGCTCTGCTATCAAATACAAATTACCGAGGGTTTCAACTTTTTTAGTAAATAATTTTATAACTTAGTAAACTCACAATGAATTACAAATTAAGAAAACTTCAACCTGTTAAAGTCTTAGGCTTAGCTTTTAAGTAGTTTTCTTAGTTTTTGACAAAACAGTTCACAAATGAATACTTTTAAGCAGAAATTTTAAAATCACGGGTATGTGCCTGTTGTTTCATTTCGGTTTTCGCGGGAAACTGGGGGCGGCCGCGCGCCGACAAGAAATAGCAAATACGCATGCGCGTGACGTTTTGCCGCGGTGTGGCCTACATCTACTTTTATTCTTCACAAAGCCTTACAGCATCTAGTGAAGGGAGCCATGGTCAGCCGTTACAATAATGAATAAATAAATAAGTTAATAAATCAAATATTCATTAAATAAGTAAATAAATACATATAAATAGAAACTCCGAAGCTGGCTGTTTAAACAGTTTGACACTATTTGATGATACCACAGGAAACCCAAGCTCTGTTTGTGTTTTAAATTATAAGGGTTTGTATGAGATTTTTAACGAGTATTTGGTTGTATCCGTTAGGCCAGAAATACTGAAATGAAATCAATGAAAACTCCCCTGAAGTCTTTATCTGTTCTTCATTGGGCTCTGTATGCAATTTCAGCGAATTCTGTTGACATTTTACCCCTCGACCTCTCCAACTAAATGTTTTACCTGTATTTACGTGTTGGCCGGACCAACACTCAGGGTCTTAAAATAACTGAGTAGAAGGTGCTGCCTTTACATAATCCAACAGTAAACGGTTAGACCTTCACGTCTTCTCGGATAAGGACGTAAAACCGTAGGACTAGTGTCCCCAATTAGCTGCATAGCTAAATACATTGACACTTAAATAAAGTCACTTACTTACTTTTACTTTACATGTTATGTTTACGTGTATTTACAGTCACATGTATTTTTTTTACATGATATTTTTCGAGTTGCGAAAGTATTTTTCCGACACCCGCAAAAAGAGTTATCAATGATTCAGTTTACCAGCCTATCAACTGTACAAGAAGAATACGTTGTATATGTCGAGTTTTACTAAACAAAAATCCACGCCACATCGTCAGCGTCAGCTGAATAAATGTGTTATTTTGATAGGACGTTGAAATTGGAAGTATGAGTGCTAAAGTGCTAAAGGTGGCAGATTTACCAATTTTAATCTAACAATTAAAGGGGCCACCGCTATAACAAAGCACTGTGCAATGGTCAGGATCAAATACTGCTTAAAGGCTAGCAGTTGTTAAAAGCATTTGAGAAGCTTAATAGATTAGATTTAATAATAATAATAATATTTATTGATTTATCCACGATGTGTTTTTACAGTGGAGCTGATGTGGTCGTGCTAAGAAATTAACTAGGATACTTCTTATTCTTTCCATGTGATCTCAATTTTATTGGGCTTATATTTAACACGTTTACTATATCTACAGTCTTAATGATGTGTTTGACTTGATTGATATTTATAAGTTCGGGAGATTCTTTTAAAAACGCTGGTAGATTTAATTTTCGATGTTCCTGAGGTCATTTCCAAGGCAATTCTATTCTATTTCTTTGTTGTATTCACTGATTTATTTACAATATTCATATAGAACCCTTTTTACCTCGTGGATATTGAGATAGTAATCCACGAGTTATTGGTATGGGGGGAATTACGTCACTCGCTCACTCCGTAAGGTGTTAACAAATCGATATTATCGATTTTCTCATCTGATTCCGCATTATTCAATCGAAATTCCCCAAGTCCCTTGTTACCACTTTTACGTCGATTGGAATATATATTGGTCACTCGCACATCCGTCTAACACATGTGGGAGATGTATATGATGTTTAGAGAGGTTTCATCGCCAACCAAGACAAACCCTTTATATTCCAAGCTACAATCCCAAATAAAGCGTGAAAACAATCGGTAGATTTTTTAACATGTCAAATGGATTATTTTTGAGATATGTTTGCGTTCTAACAAAGCTATCGTGACGTCAGAGCCTTTGTTAATTTATTTACCTCTTGTCCTCTAGAATGTTTTCCTGATGCTTTTCGGACCGTCTCGTTATCCGATGATTTACGTATATATTGCTGGTTTTCACTCAATCCCCAGAGATTCAAATGACAAAGGGCATGGCGGCCATGTTGGTGCCCAAACAAAAGAAGGTAACGAGGAATCTATTGTTTAAGGGCACCAACATGGCAGCTATGACGTCACGTGCAAACCAGCAATACCTACTTGCATAAATGTTGTCAAATAAAAACAAAATGTTTTTAAAAGAAGAAAAAACAAGACCTGAATTAGTCATAGGAGATCAGCGGAGCGCATCGCTATCATGTTTCTGCATGTCGTGTTTTATTTTATTATTTTATTTGTATATGTCATGTCAACACCTCTCGAAATTAAGTGTATGTAGCACTACCAGGAGCGTTCCTATGTCATGGCCCGGGGCCCCAGCACAGGAGTAGATGTGGCTATATTTAGAATTGCTGGTTTTCACTTGACGTCATAGCCGCCATGTTGGTGCCTCGTTAGCTTCTTTTCAGTTGGGGCACCAACATGGCCGCCATGCCCTTTGTCATTTGAATCTCTGGGGATTGAGTGAAAACCAGCAATTCGAATTCCCGCGTTGAAAGTGAAAAGAATGAGAATGAATAATAATGAGAATTTACGTATAGCTATCTGATTGGCTAAGAAAACATGGCCTTTGTGTATTTCGCGCGAAATGTAATTCTAAATATAGCCACATCTACTCCTGTGCTGGGAACAGAACCAATGGGGAAGATGGACGCTCCTGGTAATGGGCTCCTGGAACATTCCAATATCTACATTTAAAGGGGCTATGTCACGCTACTGTGCATGTATGGAGTCATCACTCTGGGCTCAATCCCGGTTTCTGGGAAACTACCCACCCACCCCTCCATTGGATATGCATCATTCTATTAATGATTAACCATTAACGATTAGGGTGAAGTGTGGGGGAGGGGTTTCCCAGGAACCGTGATTGATCCTCACTCTGTTGATGACTGAGTATGCATGGCTACAAATGGTTAAACTCCCCTCCCTCGATACTTAATTGAAAGTACTTTCAATATTTTCCTTGGCGACTATATCTGTACACAGTTTGTTAGTTATTTTGGAATAATTGCTTTGATTTTACATGTGTGCGAGGTTCGTCAGTTCATATGAACATCGCTGAAAATTTTTGCATCTGGCAAAATCGCCGACTGCTGGAAATATCAATTCTACTTCATGATATTACTTTAAATACAACATTTAACTCCACGACATCTCCGTTATTTCACTTGTCAAGCGGTTTACTTAATGAAAACTCGTTACCCCATTTTAGAAGGAGATTTCCCTCTAATATTCGTGTTAGTAGATCACGTGATCACCCAAAATTCAAAAACACTAGTCAAGGTTCTTAATCACGTGAAGTTGTATTGATGTACAAAATTTCACATATGTTCAGTATCAAGGTTCTAGCTCATAATCATCACAAATGTTTTTCCTATTTTCGGTCAATGACGACCCTCGTTTAGGAGCGGAAACCTCGCTTGCATACTATATTTACATTGCTAAGGCCCGCGGAGAATGGCATTCTGATTGGCAGAATTCAGTGTTCAGTTGAAAGTAAGCGACGGAAGCAAAAGCAGAAACGTAATAAGAAGGAAATCTTCCGTTCCTTCTGCTCCTGTCGATCTTACGCTTCTGTTTCGTTTCTTAATGTTTACTAGAACCCTCCTTATGTTTCCGCTTCCGATTCTATTTCCGTCGCTAGTGAAATCGAAACTTAACTAATCATGATGCACTGTAATTTCTACACATGCCAGTCATCACAGATTTGTTGTCGACATTCTCCTAGCTACTAGACTAGCTCTTCTTCCATTGGCCCACGCTTGCCGCGGTTTCGTCACTGGTGCGTTATCATCACATTCATCCACCTCACTCACTTCCTGCCCAATCGAACGAGATCCGTGTTCCTGGATGGTACGCCGTACTAGCCCAGAATTTAAGCCGGACATCTTCGCACTGCGGCTTAGCCTTCGCGCCGTGCTACCCGGGATTCGGAAAGTTGCCATGGAAAAGTCTCGGGTACTTTGGCTTCTCCGGTATTTCCCGGTGAGACCTCTCGCTGGTGCTGCGACAGTCTTATCCCCTGGCTGGTTTAAAAAGCTGTCTCTAGGTGGAGACATAGCTGTTGCGTTAGAGGTATTGTTATTGACTTCTGTTACTCTTTGCCTTCGAGTGTTAACCGCAACCTGGCTCGGTCGCTGCACACCCTCAAAATCCCGCGCTTGATTTAACATCTTGTTATGTGAAAAAGAGTTACCCACTCTCGATTCGTCTAAACCACAGTTATACGTGTTATTTGAAATCCCCGTTATTCGTTGGTTTGTGTAGCCACTATAGGAGAAGCTACCCCTAGTTGTCTCATTATCTCTCCTTCTGTAATCATTAGGTTTTGTAGCCTTCACTGTCATCTCACGTACGCTAGCCTTGCGAATGTATTTTCCTGGGAAACTGGACGAATCAGCCGGCGTGCCTTGGTTTTCTGATTGATTAAAGATACCTATTCCTTGGTAACCACTAGCACTAGATTGCAAAACATGGGGTTGACTCGTTTTCCCTTTTAGACACTTCTGACTTCTGTTAGTCTGGGTATCACCACGTGTCGGACCACGCCCTTGATCTTGATTCTCAGACCACATGGGCTCGACTGCAATCGAAACTCGAGTACTTTGGCTTTTCGCAAACTGATAGCCAATTGGAGAGCGCTGCGTGTCATCAATGTCCGGTAGGGGAGATATCCTCTCCGTTAGTTGGCTGACATCGGTGGCGAAGTCCTCTTCGATCTCTGTTTCGGGATCGGGACTGATCCGACATTTATTTGTATTGCGTCTACGATACGCGAAGAACATGACGACAGGACAGCAAGCGCTGATTGCCAGAGCTGTGAATATGACGATGAAAACCTCTATTGGAATAAGACTCTTCGTTGCAACGGGATTAAACTCTGTAGGAGAGGGGTGGGGAAAGGTGGCGTTGTCACTATCAGTCAAGGAGGCTTTGCTGTCAGTGGTACTGAGTGAACTGGCCTGTTGCGAAGTAGCTATGGAAAATAATCAGTTCATTAGTCATAGAAACATACTTTTATGTATAGAAATGTAATAAAATACCATAGTGCTGATGCCACTGACCGCTATACTAAAACTTATTATAATATAACCCAGATAGTACGAACGGTCTGATTGGCTTATAGACTCAACAAATCTAAAGTCTATTGTGCCGGTAAACACATAGAAATCGACACGCCTGCTTGCGTTGTGTCGTAGTTATATCATAAAAGCAATAGACCACGCACTTCAATGTGTTTACTGGCGAAATAAAGCACTTACGCCTTCGGCTTGTGATTTTGAAACATTTCCTGTGTTCTCCCAACATCCCGCGTGCTTTATATCGCCAGTAAACACATTAAAATGTGTGGTCTACTGCTCAAACAAAGTTCGTTCGATCTTGGCGGTTCAATATTCTGCTCTCTTGTAAAATGATCAATGATCTGCCGGACGGAGTACATACACGTTAATAGCACAGGAATTTTCAAACAGTATGTGGAAGAAATACTAATGGGCAACTGAAAGCAAGTATCTAATGATGCGAGGTTCATTATGAATACTGCGTCTAAAACTGTTAAACCTACTTGGAGTAGGTGAATGGCAAAAGTAGTCAAACGTCGCGGTGGTTGAAATGTTCAGTACAGAAACCCATCTCCTCGCTGTAGTATTTTCCCGGTCGCTTGGTAGCTGCAAGCGTAACCTGCGCTGTGTGACCGCCTGACTCAACGCGCTGTCTGTCATGCTGATAGGGAAGGTAGAGGTCTTGCCTTGGTTGGATAAAAAGAAGAGCACCGATTCCTACCGAGAAAAATGAAGATAACAAAGCTGACACTTAATGGCTGGTTCCGAGGGAAACAATGAATTTTGTTTCCCGGGATCCTCGATGTTCCCCGAGACGGAATCGAGGGGAAACACAACTCATTGATTCCTGAGGGGCCAGTCATTAAGTAATTTGTTATATAGTTCAACAATAGACATTTACATAATGACGTCACACACTACAACTACCAGAACTCTTTGCACGAATCCTTTTGTTCCTCTAATTTGGATCATTGTCTTGGTATTCTCATAGGAATTTAAAAATCTGAATGAGAAAGAGAATTTGAAAAGGATTCTGGTAGTTGTAGTAAATTGACGCCAAAATGAAAATGTCCTATTATAACATTTCTTTTGCCTGAGTTTTGGTGCGACACGTCACACCATCTTCTGTCACGATGTGATCACGTGACGGGATAATTTGAATTGTATTTATAATATAGATACGATAGTACGCGCGCTCTGATTGGCTAAGAAGCCATGTTTTATCAGAGTATATAACATGGTTAGCCGTGTTATATAGTTTTCAACTGGCGGTTTCCTTTCATCGCGCGCGTAAATCTATATTATAAAACAGATAAAGAAGCCTTAAATCCATGTTTTATACTATCATAAAACACTCTGGTCATTTGAGAACACTCTAGCACTCTAGAAATGTTGAAAGCACGCGCCTTCGGCTTGTGCTTTAACATTTCTCTCATGTTCTCAAATGCCCATCGTGTTTTATGATAGTTTAATGTTCAAATTTCGTGCATTGTACAAAATCCAAGCATGTGATTGGCTAATGAGCGTGCATTATTGGTGACCACAGCACTCGACCCAGACCCTCTCTTACCTATAGGGAAAGGGAGACCTAGTCCTTCGCTTAGTTACGTGTTTGGACGGCTTGGAAAACCTCATCGCATATTAAACAGTGAAAATGCAGACAATTACTAGAAAGGTAACGGCAGGATTGAACTCTGTTGCCTGTGTGACAGAAGATATATATTTTGAGGCGAACATTTCTAAAATCTCTCGTTGGAAATGACTGATTTGCGAGTGCTGGAAGTACAACTTTACAAGTCAACATGTGTCCGAGTGAACAAAGGTTTCTACAACACTCTAGTAGTCTTACTTAAGAAATGGATTGTATTTCCGAGACCTTACTCTGTCAATAAGAGGAGAAAATTAAGCGAGAATTCAGTGGATGGTTCGAAAACCCAGGATATTTGATTTGGAAAATGTTTGCATCGGAGCCGAGCACATGGCCGGAGGCCGGTTTCGAGTCAAGATTTCAATTCACAGGCTTCTTTATTTGTTAAATATATCCCGCGCGGGATAAATTGGATTTTGACGACTGTCGCGTGACACCGGATTAACCTTCTTCCCAGAAAGCTTACCAGATTGGGGACATAAACATACAAGGAAATATTATGTGCCAAATGATCCAAAATACTTTAATTTTCCAAATGCTCCTAGCTTCCCTTCACATATTCTTTGTGCGCTCGCCAGGATAGTAAACCTACGATTCACGAATATCCAGTTCCGCTAATGGAGTTACAGGAGAACAGCCCAGAGAGTATCGCGTTCGGGTATCGAACCCGTGCCAGAGTGGTGATAGGTGAAGTGCTCATGCACCACTTACGCCAGCTGCTCTCCTTGGAGCAAAACAGTACAAGCAGTCATGATTACCTTATAGATGCGCACGTCATGAAGTTGACTGGCTGGCGACTCGCCCAGAAGACTGTCGATAACAGTCTGTAGATTACCGGTAAACTCTTCCCGCTGGCTATCAGAAAGCGATGACAGTTGATCGCTCGGTAGAATCAGCTGCACATGAAGGCTGTCGAACAGTGACAGAGTAATATGGACGCTTAATTAATTCACAATTCTACCTCAATTTACTTTTATTGAATTATATAACAAATACGGATTAATCTTGGTTAATGTTTTCCAGGAAAACGGACCATATAAAGTATACCACGATGTTTGCTTTATTCGTGATCAGTTGGAACAATCCGTTTTGTCGCTTTCTCGATCCCAAAAAATCGAAAAGCAAAAATCTACACTCTTAATCCTGAATTTCATTTTCCAATTGTCTTCGTTTTTCTAAAGGGATGAGGAATCGCAACTCCTTTTTTGGCTTAGCAGGTAGCCATTTACCAACAACAGCCTTGGAAGAAGTTGACCCCCTTTTCACGTGGTACGATTTGACCACAGCCCCTTGCGAACCTAGCACAGTCAAAATAACTCAGTCAAAATAATTCTCTTCACTGAGAGCCAGTAAGATTGCTGTTACCAATACACTAAGTTGTTTTTTAATATTTAAAAACCCTATACCGCGATTTTATGAAGGATTTTAGGTTTTTTGCGCGCAAAGGATTATGGGTACAAGTATGGGTACAAGTACGCCATCTATTTCTGTACGGTGAATTGACTTATCCCCTAAAAATGTTTTACATTACACCCATTCATACCAGGACATAAATAATGATAATCGGTCCCTAAACACAAACTCGACATTCAAATAACTTTGTGAAGTAAGTATTGTGTTGCGTGCAATGATAAAGTCGAATAAAATCCATTTTTAGTAACCGGAAGCAGTTGAAGCAAAGTGGGCGCGCGCGCGCGACAACTAAAAAAATGGCGCGAAAATATTGTCCGTCAAAAAGCCGGCGAATTTTCGCGCCATTTTTTTAGTTGTCGCAGGCGCCCACTTTGCTTCAACTGCTTCCGGTTACTAAAAATAGATTTAATTCGACTTTATCATCGCACGCAACACACTACGAGATTCCCTCTCTTACTTATGCTTTCTTGGTATCGTTTATCTTATTCCGTTGACTGACTCAATATTATAAGCCAGTTGAAGAATTGTGTCCTTACTTAGTGAGGTATTTAGAACTCGCTGCTGCATATAACCTTGTTACATTCGTCGTTGGACCGATGGTGAACGCACCACTTTGAATGAGCGACTGGATTTTGTCGCGAAACCGTACCACAGGGATCCCGTCTGTTGTGCCGTGAAGTGTGAGTATGATCCCAGCCTGCAATAAATGATGCTTGTCATAATTGGCTCGTGTTGTCATTCTTATAATAATTGTATTATAATATGATGATGATGACAACAATGATAACGATGATAATAATGGTATTGTTGATTATATTGATAATATATTTTTTTTAAAGTTTATCCTCGGATGAATGAGGCTGATTAGGATTCTAGCAAGTTATGCTAAAGTATCCGAGACTCATACCACTCACACTCCTTACTACATTAATGATATTCTCTAGTAAGATATGCTAAAGTATCCGAGACTCATACCACTCACACTCCTTACTACATTAATGATATTCTCTAGTAAGATATGCTAAAGTATCCGAGACTCATACCACTCACACTCCTTACTACATTAATGATATTCTCTAGTAAGATATGCTAAAGTATCCGAGACTCATACCACTCACACTCCTTACTACATTAATGATATTCTCTAGTAAGATATGCTAAAGTATCCGAGACTCATACCACTCACACTCCTTACTACATTAATGATATTCTCTAGTAAGATATGCTAAAGTATCCGAGACTCGTACCACTCACACTCCTTACTACATTAATGATATTCTCTAGTAAGATATGCTAAAGTATCCGAGACTCATACCACTCACACTCCTTACTACATTAATGATATTCTCTAGTAAGATATGCTAAAGTATCCGAGACTCATACCACTCACACTCCTTACTACATTAATGATATTCTCTAGTAAGATATGCTAAAGTATCCGAGACTCATACCACTCACACTCCTTACTACATTAATGATATTCTCTAGTAAGATATGCTAAAGTATCCGAGACTCATACCACACACACTCCTTACTACATTAATGATATTCTCTAGTAAGATATGCTAAAGTATCCGAGACTCATACCACTCACACTCCTTACTACATTCATATATTCTCTAGTAAGATATGCTAAAGTATCCGAGACTCATTCCACACACACTCCTTACTACATTCATATATTCTCTAGTAAGATATGCTAAAGTATCCGAGACTCATTCCACACACACTCCTTACTACATTCATATATTTTCTGCACTCAACGCTCAACTCACATGTGTGATTTTTATGGAGAGAGGAAAACCGGAGAACCCGGAGAAAAACACTCGGAGCATGGACGAGAATCAACAAACCAAATCACATATGCGCCGCGTCTGGGAGTCGAAGGCCAGGTCACAGTGGTAAGAGGCGAGCGGTTTTTCGCGTAGCGCCACCCATAATAATTATGATAATTATTATTATTATGATAATTATGATGATAATAATATGCATGTTGATCATTATGCGTGCTACAATAGACACGGGGAGTATACCTTTGTAATGACCACATTTCCCAGGATTCTCACGTTTAACTGCGGCATTTTATCCAGCAGTGCCTTCTTGCATGCCTTTGTAACCTCTTCTTGCTGAGATAACGACAGCTCCAGAAAATCATTGCAGGGAAACAACACTGTTATCGTCACCCTGACAGAGAAAAGTCAAACGAGAGGCTCATGCACAAGGTTAAGGAAAGGAGAACAGAGAAAATAGAACACAAACCTCGTGTTTGTCCTGCAGATACTATTGCACGAGGGAGAGGAAGAATATCGACACCAGTGACACGAAGACGTTGCATTGCACTGATTCTCGCTAGTCCTACACGTAAAGAACAATGATGCAGGATCCAATCAAGAAATTAATATCATCAGGTCGTAAATTTACTTGATATTAAAAATGTCATTATTAACAATGTAAAGGGCTGTGTCATCTATTTTTGGAATTACTTTAAAGTGCCTATAAACCAATTTGTTTGTCATTAAGATCGATTCTACATCAAGTGAATAGGTGAATAGTAAAATAGGCCCAGGCTTACGGGCCTATAGGCTCGATACACCACTGACTAATATAAGTGTAATATAACAATAGTTGCAGAATAACGGGGGAAATACCGCCAAGCAAAGATGAGAGAACTGGTTAGCCGTCAAGTGAGTGTGTACTGACTAAGGAGTGGTATATATAAGTAAACCGGTGTGACAGCCGAATTAGCCTGCTTTCAGGCGGTACATGGTGTTTTTTTTCGCGCCGCAAACGGATCATCGAAGCGGCCGCCATATTGGCCGAGTGTGATTGAGACCTGGGATCGAATGACAAATGGAGGGGGAGGGGGAGTCAATCATGCTCGGCCAATATGGCGGCCGCTTCGATGATCCGTTTGCTGCGCGAAAAAAAACACCATCTACCGCCTGAAAGCAGGCTACAGCCGAATACACCAACGTTAACATGTCACGCATGGGAAGTACATTCGTGGGCTACTGCCGTTTGTGGAAAGGATTGGGATAGATTGCAGATCTATTACGGAAAGCATGCATGAAAAGGGGTCATCTAGTGAAATGGAAATTCTTAATTCAAGGGACATTTTCTCGCTTCAAAAACCGATGTTAAATATTACTCTCAGTATTCGTGCATGGACAGAGAACATAACATAGCGTTCATAAATTTTATCACAACGGCTGTCGATGAATCCACGTCAAAATAAACAGACCAACGATTCGTGCGCGTTTGCCAGTGAGTGATAAATGATAGAATGTAAGACAAGTAACAGATTAAGTACTTACGCTGTCTGGCATGGCTTGGGGCAGATTGGTACTCGACGTAAAGCATCTGCGTTTCTCACTTTACCCACCGATGTATCAAACGTCTCCGGGAGAGACACTGAAATGCACAAGAAAACACTTGGTATATTTTACTCCCTGTAGTACTACTGGGGAAGGGGTGGGTACTCCCATGTAAGCTGCGGATATGTATGATTTTCGAGCTGTTTTAGTCTGAAATAGGATTATAAATTGTGCCTTTGTAGTCTGGAATCCCGGGGGGGGGACTCCCTTATGTGAGGGGTACATGGATGCTCGTCGTACCTTTTAGGGGTCAAAATCAGGAGTTTGGTACCACTTAGGGTATCCACGATCAAACACAGATATTTCTATGTAAAGCGGTACCTTTTAGGGGTCGGGTGTCAATAGAGTATGATTTTAACATGGAAGTATGAGATCACACATGTTCATTGATTTCTCTTAGTTTCTCATTTTACTTTGACATTGATCTTCAAAATAAATCGAGAAAGAGAAAAAATCAAGGCGACAAATATCATTGGATTAGATAACGCAATTACAGGCAGGTGCATTGCGCGGATAAAGATTTTCGTGGCCAGCTCTGAAAATCATCTATTTTAGTCTGAAATAGGGTCAGGATTTTGAGACCCGTGTAGCATAAACCCACCCGAAATTCCATGGTGTAAGCACAAGCGATATAGAGCAGATTTCGTATGAGTGGGACAAACTGCGGCATGTCCGTAACCGTGCTGTAACCGTGCTCTACTGTAACTCTGAGATTTGATTGGATCAGCAGGAAAAAACTGTGGGAAACCATTTCAACGTCACGGCATACCGTACGGTAACCCTGCTGTAGTCCACACCGCGGCAAAACGTCACGCGCATGCGTATTTGCTATTTCTTGTCCGTGCGCGGCCGCCCCCAGTTTCCCGCGAAAACTGAAATGAAACAAGAGGCACATACCCGTGATTTTAACGTTTCTGCTTAAAAGTATTCATTTGTGAACTGTTTTGTCAAAAACTAAGAAAACTACTTAAAAGCTAAGCCTAAGACTTTAACAGGTTGAAGTTTTCTTAATTTGTAATTCATTGTGAGTTTACTAAGTTATAAAATTATTTACTAAAGAAGTTGAAACCCTCGGTAATTTGTATTTGATAGCAGAGCCTTCGTTCTTTTGGCCAGCGGAGCATAGCGTTTTGCCGCGGTGTGGCTGTAGTCAGTACTGTAGTTTGTCCCACTCACACGAAATCTGCTCCATTGTGCTGCACGTGCCGAAGGTAATGCGAACATTTGAGAACAAGGCTACGAGAAAATCGCAAATGAGCGTTTCGCTTCAATTAACCAAGCAGCAAAAAGTAACCCATAGTCCAGTTTGGTCTGGGAATTCACTAACATCCAATGTCCTATTTCCTCTCTCCCAAACAACATTAATAGAAACAGCTGTAAACAACTAACCTGGGCATAGTGTACCAGTCCATAGCCCTGTCACCGAGTTAGAACACTCATCGTACCGCATGGAACACGAACAAGGACACTACACACGAATAAGGTACACTATTTGAGATGACGTCATCGTTTGAGAGTAGTCAGGTTAGTTTTACATTTGCAGTAGAATCTGATCAGTATTGGTAGGATTTGGATTTAATGCCAGGCTCTATGTGTCAGACGTCTATCATTTTCGTAATTGACCGATTTAGCTTGTACATTTGTTGTCCCAATAGAGATCACGTGACAGAAGTGCTTGTTTTCGAGTTAGAGAAATTTATACATTTCCTCTTGGGATATAGAAAAATAAGAAAACATTATTCAAGGGAAAAGACAGGTGACCTGAATTGGGACAACAAATGTACAAGCTAAATCGGTCGATTAGATGTAATTTTGTTCTAAGAGCCCGCGCATTGTTTCGGTTTGTGGTTTCTTGCCGCTGACCACGCCGAAAGGAACGAGAGTCATTTTCGCAAAAACAAATTGTATCAAAACTAACTTGATTTGAAAAGTGCGTAAAATTATAGAACCATGCCATGCGGGCAGTTAACGAACTAACAGAGAATGGCAAAATAAATTAGAATGAGAAGGGGTCTTACCTGACAAGGCATAACGTGGCCTGTGCAGTTGGAACACGTAGTCTGACAACGACACGTCTAACAAAATATAACGCATGAGCAGTGTTGAAGTACGCATGTTCACATGAGTGCCATTAGAAAACTAGTGTGACAACTTTAACACAACGTTTTGTTTGAAGTGTAATAATAATAATAATAATAATAATAATTTAACAATTAGACTGCGAGCTAGAGGTTTCTATTATACAAATAGTGTGGCCGTCGAGGAACTATCGGCTGATAGTTGCCCGCGGAAATTTGATGTTCTTAAAACAAATATAAATCCGAGAACTTAGTCGAAAGCGTCGAAATATATATTTTAGTATATTTGTCATATAATTTTGTTATAATTGTTTTAAGTGTTATTTAATTATTAGTATTTACTGTAGTTAATTAAAGAAACCATTTGCTGCTGTCCACCAGGCATCCAGCACAGTCACACTCCACTGACAAGTTGTCGTGTTATTTTCTACCCGTTGAGCGCATGGCGTAGAATAGGAATGAAGACTACAAACCTTGTATCACTGAGGTAGGCCCTGTACATGTATTTACGTACAACTTTGTATCTACTAAAACCTATGTCTATGTATAACAAAATACTTAATGACTGGCCCTTCAGGAAACTAGTGAGTTTTGTTTCCCTCGACTCTTGATGTTTCTCTCGACTGGCGTCTCGGGAAAATCGAGATTCTTGGGAAACAAAACTCACTGTTTCCTGAGGGGCCGCAGTCAGTAAGTGTTTAATAGTTGACGAGGGGCGCTAACCCGAGTCAACTATCAAAGTCGATAGATCGGAAACCAAGAACGAGAAGTCTATAATTGTCTTAGCATAATCAAGTCACCATTCTATCAACTTAGCGATAGAAAAAAACTGAGAAAAACTAGCAAATAAAGCATGTCTCTGAGTGATTTTTGTCTGTAGCGCGCACTATAGCTTCGGTCCTACGTAACTTGAACATGTATTAGTGTTAGATTTTCGTTATATATAGTCTAGCCTGCCGTGTTTTGAATTTATAAACGCTACGTCTTGTTTGATGAAAGACGTGCAGATGAATGCAATCAAGGAAAATGCGATTCACCGCAGCAATTTGTCTACAAAAATATGCGAAAGGTAAAGACAGTTCTTGAATAAAATAACCAGTGTCGCTTTTTATTCTCTTACATAAAATGTTCATTGCCAATCAGAGCGCAAATTATATGTGGCTAATTGAGGTTGATTACATTGTTTTGAGATTAATTAGATATATGTCGTATTGACAATGTGGTCCGATCTCGTCGTACCGGCACGTGAGTCTCGTTACATCCAGATCTTTCACGTGCATGGATGACTAATAGATACACGTTGGTATCTGGTACGGGAGAGAGTACGAACTGGCGACACGGTTCGGTACCAGGAGCGGACGACGTCAAGTTCAGGGACAGAGACATCGTGTAGAACAACTGGATCTTGTGTACCTCGAGATTATTACACCAGGCCGCCTGAAAATAATAAAGAAAAATGTTCATGTGTGATTTGATCGATAGCGCATTCATCCTACTTTGTAAAAATAAAGTGTCTGAAACTTTATTTGGTCGTATATTATTTAATTACACTATCAACCAATCATGCTTCGAGACAATGCCAGTCAAATGTCACTAATAACCAGGAGCGTCCATATCTCCTATGCAGTTGTCACTGCGTTTTTACATGCAAGGTGGGCTTTATCACGCCAATTGTGGGTTGCACCAGTGGCGGAACAAAATATGCCTCATTAGCTACTTTTGCTGTACCAACATAACAAACATGACTGCTACGCTTTTGTGATTTTATTCCCTAAGGAATGATTGCAACCCAAGGTTGAATAGCGGGAAACCGTTCTAAAAATAACCTAACTTGTGAAAACGCTGTGACAAAGACGGGAGGCTCCTGTAATAATGTGTGGCCAGTATCGACCAGTCAGAGCGCGTATTTCGCGCTGTTTTGTATCATTAACGGATTTCTTTAAGTGCGGTATAATGAGATTAATCACCATGTAATACCTGCAGTAGGCCTTGTTCCGAGGCCAAAGTCGCCGCCAGCCATGGAAATACCTGTGTTACGTGTCGAAACCCAACTCCAGGTGTAGGCGATGATATTTTGTCAAGTACAAGAAACCTTCAAAGAAAATAGTGAAAGCTTGAAGGTGCCGCAAACCCGGCCGGGGATTTTGGGGCATTTTACTTTGGGTATGCGGTACACTTAGAGGTAATTACGGGTACCTGGTATTCAAAATTTAAATCATTTAGGGTATATCGTAAACTGACATACTTTTCAAAACGTTCAGGTATACTGGGACGTTGGGTATTTATTTTAGCATGGCAAGGTCGACGGTGAAAGGTTACTGCTTTAGTACATAACCCAACACATATCGGCCTCTACGAGCAAAAAAAATGTTTTGACAAATTTGAGCATCCTTACCCGCTATCATCCATAATGTAGCAATTGTAAGTGGCTGGATCACACATCTCAGGCTGCCAAATAAATGGTGGAAAGTCATTATATAGGACTATTGACTGACATCACCAGAGTTAACTTGGGGGGGGGGAGGGGGGGCAGCAGTTTTGGCTCAGTTGCAAAAGTTTTGGGTCTGACCCCCATGCAAACCAACACTTGTGAATTTGACCCCCCACGCCGATGTGAAATGTATGTAAATGACCCCCACCCCTCATGACAGGACCCTAGATGAAATTAGAGATTTTGGGTTTTCGTAGTATCTTTTAAAACGCATTCGAAGATTTGTTTACTTGAGACACGTTAAAATAGACCAGAACGCAAGGGTACCTTATGAAACGAAGACAAAGGAAATAAATGAAAAATGACCCCCAGTATAACTTCAACATTTTCAAAAAGATCCCCCAAAAAATAAGTGAATTTCAAAAATGACCCCCCAGCAATTTGGCTGCCCCCCCCCCCCCCCCCCCCCTCACAGATAATAAACGACCAGCCCTAGATATGTAGTCTCCCCAGGAGAAGCATTGCGTGACGACACAAATAACGGCTGCGAAGGAGACTACTAGATATGCTGCGTCAATCCATGTCTTTCTGAACCTTCGGCAATCTGGATACTGCCGAAAACCATATACAGGAAACTCTCGCCTCCAGGATACCGCGCTATTATGGACAGAACCCGAAGTCCCAGCGAAACTTAGTTATAATTACTGAATATTGACTGGAAATGTTTCCGTGGCTACGGACTCTTGGCATGCTATTACGGACACCAAATCGCTGTGCTGACGATCCCTTTGTTTAATCATCACTCGATATATTATCTGTTATGTTTATTTATTACCACTATTTATCACTGTAATAGGCGCTTGCAGGACCTGGTTACATTACCTTTTTAGCCTGTCAATCAAAAACAAATTGGCTAATCAGCTTCACAAACTCTGTTAAATTTAGAGTTTTCACAAATTTGCCATTCCTTCCGTTTTAAAGATATGAATTTTACTAATTTTGGCTTACTCTTTCCATTTCTGCCATCCATGTTGTTTATGCGCCAATTTCTTTTGATCGACAGGCTAAAACGGTCACGTGATCAGGTCCTGCAAATGACCTATTCACTAGCATGCCTGTAATATAGCTGGTACGTCCTCTCAGACTCTCGATGTAGCTAAGCGCATTTTGATTGCACGCACCAATCTCTATATCTACTTGCCGAACAACAAACTAAAATTCAATTGATCACTAGCTAATTAGCTTCACAGCCATTGCTGATTAGTGAAATGAATCACGAATCCAAAGCGTAATTTATTAACATCTAACTGTTTTACCATGTTATTCAGGAGTTTCTTGAATGACCCTGTTGTGATATCCATCCCGATAACACCGGAAATTGGATCGATTTTGCTGTTACTCGCACCACATCTGAATTCCCAAGATAACATGTGTTGTTAGCTGACACATTACTTGGAAATCAAACTAGAGCAAGGAGCATGCAATTAACAGTCAGTCTACACCTGTCAATCAAACAACAATTCAGCCATAAAATCCTGGGAACGAGGTTGTAACCGTTGGGCCACCGTTCAAAACGAGGACATAGTTTTCGACTTTGGGCACACGAACTGGCAATTTGTGGCTGCTCACTTTGAGGTAAAGGGGTTGTTTAGGGGTTGAAAATGTGGGAAATTTATTGGGAAATTGGTATACAGTGGACAATTTGCTGTACTGTAGAAATTATTAAGTTTGTGGCCGTTTGAGTGGAGGCACCTGAGTTCAATGTCTCCTACCTTGAATTTCTTCTTAGAGGGAGAAAATCAAGAAATCAAAAACCACCCTGAATCGAGGCTAAACTGCCCAGGAATCGCCAGATAGATTAAAGGTAATAACTACAAGGAAAAGCGAAGGTTTTTGAAACATTTCATTATAATTAAGAGCACAACAGCGATAATAGTTAAATTTCCATACATTCTCTTGCTTATACAGATCGTAAGCTTGGGCTACCTGTGCAGTCACTAAGGAAAGAGGAGAACATTATGCGGCTACGAAACTATGAACTTCGTAGACTCAACAGATCAACATGTACCTTCCACTCCTAATAGTCTTAGCCAGTGATACCATGGCAACGGGTCGGTTCAAGCTCGCGTTGAGAGCGCCACGTGATACAGTCAGCCGTCCGGCATTAGTAACAGCTCGTCTGTACCTAGGAGACAACAAATATTATCCGCTTTAACAAGTACAGAAAGCACTCTACGCTGGTAATATCATGAGATAAATATCAACCAGAGGATATTTTACAAAGGAAATTTATTACAAAGCTGGAAACGAGGAAATCCCTGATGTGCTATATATCAGTCATGTGAGAAAAAAAATCGTACGCGTTATTTCATAAAAAAAAATCTTATCAGCAATTCAAAGGCAAAAAATCCATGCTAACCATAGCCAGACCCCAGAAGCGGAAATCGAGCTAGATGACTTCCTGTTATCTGTAAACAAGAGGTGTGTCGCACCATGGACATCGAAAGTAAGACTGGAATATATTTGATACTGTACAATGTTAATAGTGACAGGCGTTTGTCGTGACGGCTCACCAGGGCTGGCGCTTGTGTGAGTACGTCTTGTGCATTCGTATCCCTGGAAAGACTCGAAACACGCCTCTCTCCGTTCCCACGTACCTTAAAATAATAAATGTAATATTACGACAAAATGGCAGTCAGTTAGACTTCAATAATTATTTATCGGCATTAACTGCCAATCATCTTCATCCAGTTAACTCTCAACTGAAACAACCCTGCGTCTCTGTGTTGGCTGCAGCCTCGTTCCCAGGGGTCTTTACGCGCCAGGCTGGTCATGTGACCCACAAATATGCGGGCATATTTTGAGGAGTATCCGTCATCTTGGATTCATCATCGCTGAAGAACGGTTAACGGTTGAAGTATATATGATCCCAATGAATTCCAGCCGTACATTGTCCTACTTTTACCCAGTTTAGAGACGAATATTGTAAAAGCAAAAATGCTAAGTTCTAATGAATTTGTAGTTGATTTCAACGAATTTTGAACGCACAATTTTTTAAATCAAAAACGCACGCGCTATTTGAAATTCTCCAATCAGTGCGCGCGAAATATCTAGCCAGCACGTTGACTTCAACAAATACTGGAGTCATCTTGTGTGTGTTCTTCTCTGCCTTCGGAAATAGGGTTCTTTCGACGCAATCTTGGATTAGGCGCGTAAAGATCCTTGGGAACGAAGAGCATCCGCCATCTTGGATTTATGCAAACAAGCTTAGGCCGAATTTACAGTCGTTTGCAGTCGAGTTTGAATGGCTTTGCGAAAGATAAGATCCACAGTCTATATTTGAAAATCAAAAATGACTACATCATTCGAAATTCTCCAATCAGCGCGCTCAACTTCTAGCCAGAAGAAACCCGCCATGCAGCCTGCACTAAGGGATCTTACAACTCCATCTTGCATTAAGCGCCCGAGTACGAAGTTATTTCTGTCCTCATCGTACATACCTCCACTGCACCATGTCAGGGTCCCTCTGTTGTGATGCGTTCCAGGGGAGATCAAGTTGTGACGTCAGCATCACATCCACACGAGCCGAATTAGTCAGATCTATTAACGAAGGATATCTAAGTTATTGAGTCATGATTGCATTCTCACACCCTGGAAAAGTGACTGAAAAAATTGGTAGAGTATAGATCCTCTTCTGGCTCTCAGTTAGAAAAGATATTCAGACCACCCAGGGGGTGGGGTTGGGGTTATGTCACCAGGATCTGAAAATCGTGACCCTATTTCAAACCATACTTTGTTAATTTCATGCCTTTTTTCAGACCTGGCAACAGAATACGGGACCCTATTTTTTCCTGATGTGTTTTTCTTCTCCTTAATTTAGTTTAAGATCAATAGCAATTTAAGCGGGTTAAAGGCCAGATCTGTTACCGTATTTCAGCTGGAAAACCATACCCTATCCAGCGGCATATACCCGTATAGCTTATATAGGGGAGTACAGTCCTGCATGGGAAAACAAGGAAACATTGTTGATGATAATGTTTCTTGGGTGAGCAAACGAGCGGGAAACAGGCGAGAAATGTTTTGTTGCCTGGCTGAGCAACCCAGGAAACACTTCACGAGAAACAAATGCTGCTGCAGCGCAGCTCTGGGATTAATCCAACATTATTGCTTCGGTGAGTAAACGAGAAACATTTGTTTGCAAATGTAGCGCACACGATAGAGGAAACACTCTCTGAAATTATCAAATATTTCAGCCACAATGTGTCAAATTTTGACATATCAATCTTTTTGCATATTCATAAAGTAGAGGTGATATATTATTACCAGTTCAAATCGTTTTCCGATACGACTACAGGAAGTCTTAATTTTTGAACTCCGAATATTGAATCTAAATGTCCGCCATTTAATACTGGAGGCCGTTCCCTTTGCACCATCACGTGACTTCCTAGCAACTGTTGCTACGCCGCCATGTTGGTGGCAGGCAGAACCAAAATGGCGTACTGTTTGACTGAGTGTAGGAGTTCGAGTGATGAAATGTCGACTACCTTTATTCTCCCTGGCCTAAATTTGGGCAAAGTTCAATAATATATTGAAAAACATTTTGACCACGATGGTTTCTGATTTAAGTTTCCCTGTAATTTAAGTTTACACTAACTTACCACTGGTCTACGTATGTACTCTTCCGCCGAACTATTTTCATGTAGCTCAGAATGTTCTGAGTTGATGTTCAGTAACTATCTGGTGTTATTAGAGAATGCAAACATGGAAACAATGCATATGAACCCAACGTGAAGCATTAATCCTATCAGAAACACATACCGAGTCATCGTAAACGATGTATAGTCACTAAAACTAAGTTCTCTTCGATGTCTCTTATAAGTGTTCTCGGCCGAGACAACTCAGTTAAGTAAGAAAACGTATAACGCTACTGGTTGCCTTCAAAACAATGATCAAACTTCTGCTGTGAAGCTAACTTTCATCGCCTTTTTTGTTTTATAATTCGTTGAAAGCCTCCAAAACCTAGACAAAAATGAAGGGCTTTTATCCTTGGTGAAACGTGTGCTCGTGTTATTCTCACCGACGCCCGCCATTGTTTTGTGTTCATTACCAAATGCTTGACGAATTAGCATATTGCTTGATAACAACAAACTGAAAAATGCAAGTAAGAAGTTTCTGAAAACTTTTTTTTGCCAAACTCAAAAGCGTGAGATGCGACAGGCCAAATGTTTCCCGAGATTAATCCGCATTGAACATGTATTGAAGTCATGTCTTATTTCAGACAGTTCGTGAGCCGCGCGGTGCAGCAAGACTAAACCAAAACATTTTGGATGTTTTCATCGTAAAACTTTTATTGATTCTTCAGAAAGATGCAATATGTATATCAGGCGAGGGGTGCAGTTACTGTTGACCATGAACTCGTCCAAAGAGTTCAGCTGTCAGTAGGCGCAGCTCTTAAAAGTTTAAAACATTACTAAGATCACTTAAAAGACATCAATCTCAGTATAGACAAGCCGATTTCTATAGAAATTCTGCAATATTTTCCATGTCTCGTAATTTTGGCCAGATTGTATCAGTCTTCGTTACTTGGAGGAAGAAGTTGCGTGCTCAGTCAAACAGTACGCCATTTTGGTTCTACCTGCCATCCACCATAGCGGCGTAGCAACAGTTGCTAGGAAGTCACGTGATGGTGCAAAACCTCTATAGTGGTGGATATTTACCGAGCCGCTTTGGTGAGGTAAATATCCACCACTATTCACCAACTCTGAGGCGAATAATTGTTTTAGTATATACCACACTGCAGGTGAATAGCCGCACCAAATAGTTATTTTATTTTCATGATGTCAAATGGACAAAGACTCGCGCGAGATGATCGCTGCTTTGCTCGGAGGTGAATATGAAATCATATTCACTGTTTGAGTAGCAAATCAGAGCGCGCGAAAAGTGATATTCGCTGCATGGTGTGGTACATACTAAAAAGGGTTATTCAACGGAAGTGATGTCATACACTCAACGCTCGCCTGCACAACACAACGCCTTGGAGGCATGTTTCTACTAAAAACGTCTTCACGTACACCAGAAGAAAGTTATATTTATCTTTGCGAGGTTGGCTACTTTTTAATGCACACAATTTCGCGCGACCTGGTTGTTAAGCGTATGGCATCACTTCCACTGAATAATGAGAACGACTTTCAGTAATGGCGGACAGGATTTTACTGGTAAACTCTCTTAAACTTTTGTGGTTTAACTTGCCCATTTGGGAATATGTTTTTACTATTTCGGATATTTCTAACACTGATTGACCTATTGATACTGAAAACGTGGCAAATCGAAATGGTAAATTTTCGTTGTAGTGACACTATAAGCGGCGGGTGTAAAGTACAGGTCACAGGTCAGGTCACAGGTCAGGTTGTTAATTCTAAGACAAATCCTAACCCTAACCACAAACCAAACCCTAACCATCGGACGAGCTCACAGGTAAACGACGGGTTCTCACTCACCTAGAGCTAGGGTTCACAGGTAAACAAGAAGTGACCTGACCTGTGATCTGACCTGTAACCTGACCTGTAACCTGACCTGTACTTTACACCCGCCGCACTATAATTGAAGTTTGGAAAGCTACTCATGAGCACAGCAACTCGACTTGAACTCTGAATTTCTAACGAGACCTGAAACAATCATGAAGGCTGATGAAAGTCAGGTCCCGGCTAATCCACAGATCGAATTGGAATTTAGCGAAATTTTAGCTTAACTCAATACTAAGTCAATGACATCATACCTGTGTACTTGACTTTATGTGTTTGGTCATTGAAGAATCTCTCGATGGACTCCACGGCTTGGAAAGTTTCAGGCGTGTATATGTACTTCGCGCTGTTGTTGAATGCTTCAGGTGCAATCTGTTTTCACGTGAGAATCTGAGATGGTTAGCAACTGTCTTGAACAAATGCATAAACCATAGAATTGCATCTCGTTCGTCTCATACAGGTAACCCAAACCTTAATGCAGCACGTACTCGAAATCAGACTCATGCACTGCGCACTCGAAAAGTGCAAGTAAACATTTACAATATTTGCATTTATAAAATGGATTCGATAGTGCGCGCGCTCGGATTGACTGAAAGCCGTGTTTCTATTTAACAAATATATTCCATTCTACCGTGCATCTGTCGTCTTATAGATGCACAGATGAAGAGAACAAAGACGTGCGCCACGAGATGCAGTCGAGTGACGTCACTGATGTTGTCTTCAGGTTTTGGCGTCATCTGTGGCATCTATAAGAGGACGCACGGCAGAAAGGAATATATTTGTTTTATATAATAATCGCAAACTAAACACTGAAAATATCCAATCAAAACGAGTTGATAAATTTCGGACTGATTATTATATAAAAATCTATAGAAACATAGAAAGTTGAGCGCGCGCTTGATCTGGTTGGGAGAATTTACGAGAAACAATCACCCTCCGGGCTCGTGTTGCCATTGCCATTTCTCGTCCTCCCAAACTGCCACTCGTGTTTCTATAACTCGATGGAAACACGGGAAATGTTTTCTATTTCTTAAATACAGTACAAATGAAATGAAATAAATAGAAACATTGAGTTCAACTAATAGATATTTACAATAGAACACTGATTTGATATAAAAATAGAGTAAATAAAGCCTGGATATTTAGTTAGGTAACAATTCCGTTTTGTGTTCCAGGAATTCCGGTTAGAAAACAAATGGAACGCGTCATTTCGTTCGGAAAGTTTTGAAATACGTGGGCTACCGGTTGGGATAATCCACTTTTCCTACTCTTTTCCCGCTCTTTTCTGTCTTCCGGTTGACGCGCATACCGATTTTAATGTTTATTTTGTTTACCATTTTATTTTATTTTTAATTTCAAACCAGATGGTTTGATATAAATGGTAACCACCTTTGATTATTTATTACTTAGTGAGTTAGGAATCAAAACTTATTTCTTAAGAAACAAAACCTATTTGAGAGGGGGCCATTATTTAAATTAGGTGGCGACTTTCATATAATTATGTTACTGGTCCTTGATAAAGCATGTATATAGTAAAGTCTTGCTACAGTTAGTAGGAGGAGATCCAGGATTTTATGAAAGGGGAGTCGAGCGAGTCTTAGGTTTTTTTTGCAAATAAATGGTTTTTGAAATCTAGAGACTCTGAAATGCTATTTACAGTGATCTACAGGAGTCATAGGGGGGGTTACAATCCCCTGAACCCACCCCCTGGGTCAGCCTCTGGCTAGCGACAGCTAGTGGAGCGTAGAAGGTGTCAACTTGGTACATCACACGTTGGTATAACCACAAAGTGACGTACACACAGTGACAATAGTATATACCTTGACAGTAGAGGACTGGAGAGAGACCAAATCACCATCCATGTTACACACGGGGGGAGGGTGGTGCATGGTATTGTTCCACGTCAAATCAAGTCGATGGTAGTGAGATCTCGAAGCTGGAAAGCTGCCAGTGAACTAGGGGGGGAAATAAGCGTATCAAACCAATCCGGAAATGACTTTATAGCTGGACGCTTTGGTATAATTAGAATTATGTTGATTTATTGGTTTTCTATCAGCAGAGAACTGAGAACTGGTCAGAAATTAGCAGGAGAGAGGGAGGGGATGGAGAGGGAAATCAAAAAGTCTAAAAAAAATGTAACTCTTCCCTATAAACTCTTCCCCCCCCCCCCCCCCCGCTATAACCCCCTTTTCAATGACCTATTTTGTTTTATGATCCTCCATTTTGGGGGTTCGACCAGACCCCAGCTAGGGTCCCTGGGTAATTCCAAGCTTTCACGGGTCTAAATTTACCAGCATACCTTTTGTATGGTTACAAGATCCAGATTCCTATCTCCGATAACCAGTATAATGACGTAAGTACCTCCCCTGACGGGCTGCCACATATAGGTAGCATTAGTAATGATAGTCTGTACTCCGTCCGCACGGGGGTCCCCTCGGGATAATGGCATGGATGTCTACAAACACAGGACATTGTTAACGTAATAACTATTTTTTTAAATACAGTTTAAAATGTTTGACGCGCGGCATTATGTCCACACAATTTATCTTTCGTATTCAAACAAACCTGCATCTCAATGCTACCAGGTATTCCACTCCTGATTGTCTTCAGTGTCTTGCTGCTCAATCTTGGCTCGTAAAGAGACAAAGGTTGAAACACAGGCTCTGTAACATGTTCGGTAGGTTGCGGTACATTTGGATGAACGATGGTTCGACCTGAAACGTAGGTGATCACAAGACATCTGATTCCTGCATCTCAAAAACTAATCGTGATGGAAAGAAACCGTAGTGTTTTTGGTAGACATAGCCTGCGTGCAGCCGTGCGGGATGCGGAAGGCTGAACGCAGGTCAAAAACCTAGCGCACGCTCTTCCCAGCCGGTTTGCCGGGTTGGCAAATGCTAACGTGGTATAAACGGATCTGATGTCTAAGGATATCGTCGCTGCTTCATTAGATATGAGAGCGTACTCTTACGTTCTGTTAAGATGTAATTGATTAAAAAATCACGTCATTTTGCGTCTTGTAGCTGCACAGATGACGTCACAACGTAAAGAGAACAGAGAAGTATGCCCCGAGACGCAGTCGAGTAGTGTGACTGGTGGACACTACAAATGACAATATTTGTTTTGTACAGTAATTAGCAAAAAAGGAGGATACAATATGATTTGGTATAAGACGTGACATCATCTGTGCATCTGTACTCTAATAATACATGGCTATAAGCCAATCAGAGCGCTCGTTTTCCATGTTTATTCAAGGTATAGTTAAGACTCGCTCAAACAAACCAACCCACCTTTGTTATCTATAAGGACTGCATAGGACAATCTACCCATTGAGAATTGCACCACCTCCTTAAGTAACTCGTCTATAGGCGCATCCACCGCCACCACCCCTACCACACTGTCATTGCCCCTGCATGCGACAGACAGGGTAATAATAAGCCCGAGGTCGGTGTCAAGGTGTGGGACCGATATCCCCGGTTGGTCCCGTAGAGTCCCAGCAATTCCCGTATAGTACTGTCCCATAATAGAACGCAGGTTGGAAGAGTCCCTGTCTAGGATCTGAGTAAATGTTCCGTTGTTTTGGTCAGCGATTTGTTGAAGTCTGTAGATACTGCTACCGCTGAGGCTATGCCCGAGGCCGTAAGTGTTAATACGAGCACGTGAAGCCTGGAACATAACATGGGAACACAAAAGTATTTAGTACTTTAATAACTGGCGCCAGATGGTCTCGTTTTCTCGCTCTTTGGGTGCAATAGTAAAACCTCTTGGAACACCCCAGGAAGAAAGCATTTGACAGGAGATTTAAAGTCAGACAGATTGAGACCAGTATATATAGTGCCTGGCATACGATACAAAATGACACGCGTACACGACGAGACTACGAACTGATCAGGAGACAAGACGACGAGACTACGAACTGATCATGAGAGAAGACGGCAAGAAAATGAGACAAGAAGACCGAAGTACGAATACGAAAAACCACGAGACCCAACGACTATAGTACGAGACAAGCTGACGAGAAAACTACGAAGATCAAAACTGCAAGACGACAATAAAAAGAAACAAGAAGGCGAGACTACGAAACAAGACCATGAGACAAAACAACAAGTGTACGAAAAGACGATTGTATATAAATTATTTAATACCGGCAAAGAAAGTAGAACTTAAATAAGATAGTCTTGTAATTACCAAACTGTTCTGTCCTTGTTGTATAGCACGGTAAATATCCTGGTTACTGTCGTACGGATCACCATCAGTTAAAAACAGAATAATATTTGTTGCGTTTGAGCTCTGGAATATTAAAAAGAAGAAAACTTGACAATTACTTAGAAAAGTGTGAGCACTGCGTCATGAGAACATTCATTTACGTCAGGAGCCCATTACCAGGAGCGTACATCTCCCATAGTAAGTCTGTGAGTCAGCGTATGACCTCGTGCCCTCACTTTGAGAATCCAATCAAACTATAGTCAGGACAATGCAGTGTTAGTAAATCACCTCAAAGAACCACAAATCATTCTCAATCTCGATAATGGTGGAAAGCATGTACGGACTACAGCGGAGTCAGAAGGCAGTTCACCACGGGAAACACATTCTAAAAATAGCTCAATCCGGTCATACTCACGAATATAGTATATATGGACACTCCTGATAATAGGCTCCTAGTTTAGTTTGCGTCTGTCCTCTTATAGATGCACAGATGACGTCACAACTTGACGAGAACGTTCTCATTTAAAACGTCATCTGTGCTTCTGTACTCTAATAACACATGGCTATCGACCAATCAGAGTGCGCGTTTCACATTTAAGAAATAGAAAACATTTTGCGTGTTTTTTTTCTATTTCCTTTATAAAATAAACGAATAAAAGCACAAAAAAACACTCGCTTAATTTGATGACCAAATCGTAAATTCTCCCAACAAGCTCAAGCGCGCGCTTAACTTTCTATGTTATAGCCCAGCCGCCGTCTATTGGCAAACTCGCCATCTGATTGGCTAGTCAGGCGCCGTCTATCGGTCGATAGTCCACCGTGCGCGCTGCAGACAAAAATCACTTAGAAAAATGCCTTTTACAAGTGTTTTTCACAGTTTTCTCGATCGCTAAGTTTATAGAACGGTGGATTGGTTGTGCTAAAACATTTAGACTACTCGCTCTTGGTTTCGGGGTTGCGCCCCTCTCCGATAGATACCTAGAGCTCTCAGTCTAATTGTTAAATAGAAACACGGCTTTCAGCCAATCAGAGCGCACGTACTATAGAGATATGTTTCATAATGTTTGTTGTATAACAAGCTATATTAAATATACACAAGGTCACAGCATGTTAGAGTATGCGGCGTAAACTCACCGTACTGTCCTCGTCTTGTGAAATGCCGGCCAGCATTTGAAATGCACCCCTAATGGCAGGTACGTACTTAGTGCTACCTGAAGAAATCAACCTTATCAGCACTCTAAATAACAACCTTATCAACACATTCTAAGTAACAACCTTGTCAACATATTCTAAATAACAACCTTGTCAACACATTCTAAATAACAACCTTATCAACACATTCTAAATAACAACCTTATCAACACATTCTAAATAACAACCTTGTCAACACATTCTAAATAACAACCTTATCAACACATTCTAAATAACAACCTTGTCAACACATTCTAAATAACAACCTTGTCAACACATTCTAAATAACAACCTTATCAACACATTCTAAATAACAACCTTATCAACACATTCTAAATAACAACCTTATCAACACATTCTAAGCCGTAACAACCTTGTCAACACATTCTAAATAACAACCTTATCAGCGCATTCTAAATAACAACCTGATCAACGCATTCTAAATAACAACCTCATCAACGCATTCTAAATAACAACCTTATCAACGCATTCTAAATAACAACCTTATCAACACATTCTAATTAACTACCTTATCAACACATTCTAAGTAACAACCTTGTCAACACATTCTAAATAACAACCTTATCAACACATTCTAAATAACAACCTTATCAACACATTCTAAATAACAACCTTGTCAACACATTCTAAGCCGTAACAACCTTGTCAACACATTCTAAATAACAACCTTATCAACACATTCTAAATAACAACCTTATCAATGCATTCTAAATAACAACCTTATCAACGCATTCTAAATAACAACCTTATCAACGCATTCTAAATAACAACCTTATCAACGCATTCTAAATAACAACCTTATCAACACATTCTAAGCCGTAACAACCTTGTCAACACATTCTAAATAACAACCTTATCAATACATTCTAAGTAACAACCTTGTCAACACATTCTAAATAACAACCTTATCAACGCATTCTAAATAACAACCTTATCAACGCATTCTAAATAACAACCTTATAAGGTATATATCAACGCATTCTAAGTAACAACCTTGTCAACACATTCTAAATAACAACCTTATCAACGCATTCTAAATAACAACCTTATCAACGCATTCTAAATAACAACCTTATCAACACATTCTAAATAACAACCTTATCAAAGCATTCTAAATAACAACCTTATCAACGCATTCTAAACAACAACCTTATCAACGCATTCTAAATAACAACCTTATCAACGCATTCTAAATAACGCTTTACCCTCACGGCGGCAAAACGTCATGCGCATGCACTTTTGATGAACCCAGCGCGCGCGCGTCCGCCCAGTTTCCCGCCAAAACTAAAAGAAAACAGAGGCAATCACCCCTGTTTCTAATTTTAGGTATGAATGTGCAATGTTTTGCAAAACAAAAAGCCAAATACTTTAACAGGTTGAAGTTTTCTTAATTTGTAATTCACTGTGAGTTTACAACATTATAAAATTCTTTACTAAAAAGTTAAAGCCCTCGGAATCAGAGCCTTCGTTCTTTCGGTCAGCGGAGCACAACGTTATACCGCGGTTTGCACTTTACCTACCTCCAGGTACCAGTTTCTCGACCCAGTTTCTTAGTTGCTTCACATTTGTCGGGATGGCCTGGGCTGCAATGTGTCCGAAACAGCCCGAATGGGTGATAACTTCGTTGGAAAATGCCAAAACACCAACCTAAGGAGTAGCGAGGCAGAGAAAATTATCAAGACCAGCAATCCTCTGTCACTGACATAATGTAATTATGTTCACACGCGACCTGCAGGCTTTCTCTGTAGAACAAGTCAATTGGTTATACCGCTGTCAATCATGTTAGCAACCAATCGTGTCGAAGCGGTGAGGACAAGCAGGCAAGGATACTATATGCATGCATACAGTAATACGTATCAACGTAGCGCTGGCCGGCCCGCTTCGCTCTTGCAGCTAAGTATATAGCTTATTAACACAGTAAATAATTTTTAAATTAATATCTGAACTTCACCGTTTGTGTGGGGAGGCGGGAAGGGGTAAAAATAAACACAAGATCATTTCATCAATGGGCCCCTTTGTCCTTCTTTCATAAAAGCCCTGTACATAAGCTCTTCCCGGCAATTGAACGACAAGACACAAGAAAGTAAATAGTGTTCGTACACGAACGTACATTGTCATCAGGTCCGAGTGTGTCGAGCACGGTGATGGCCGCTTGACGAGCGAGTTTGATTCTGTTCCTCGTTCTCATTGACAAGCTCCTGTCGATGATAATAATTATGTTCGTTCTAACGTGTGATGCAGCTTCCACGTACCACGATCTGAAAACAAAACGCATTACCCATGAATATCAAGACTAGATAGTACACAAGATTCAGTAGTATAAGAAGCTGATTGTATCATTTTTACACGGGTTATTCGCAGCTACTAATTGCGATCTCATATTAGCATTTTTTAAAGAGTACTCAATCTCGCGGGGTTAGGGTACTCCAGGAGCCCATTACCAGGAGCGTCCATCTTCCCCACTGTGTCTGTACCCCAGCACAGAGGTAGATGAGGCTATTTTTAGCATTGCGTTTCGCGCGAAAAAGAACAAAGGTATAGGCTATTCTTAGCCAAACAGATAGCTAACGTCACTTCTCATTATTATTCATTATCATTCTTCTCACTTTCAACGCGGGAATTCGAATTGCTGGTTTTCACTCAATCCCCAGAGATTCAAATGTTGGTGCCCCAACAATAGAAGCTAACGAGGAATCTATTGTTTAAGGGCACCGACATGGCGGCAACCTCTTTTCGCGGGAATTTCGAATCTAAAAATAGCCTCATCTACTCCTGTGCTGGGGACCCAACCCATAACAGAGGAACGCTCCTGGTAATGGGCTCCTGGGTACTCCATATAGTTTGGTAGTGATGTTCGGAGACATGAAGGTAAAAAATGATAGCTCGATCATTTCAGGCTGAAAGCAAAATTCATACCCCACCAGCGTTGTATTCGGGGTAATAAATGTCCTACGGCTCAGTGATCAGTTTCGCAAGCCAGAATTAATGTATTGACTTGGAGTTCATCATCCAAGAGAACCGATGCCTCACCCTGATCTATTTTTAGCTTGCACTAATTATCTTGACTATTTTTAAGATTATTCTGATTGGTCGTTACTGTCGCGCTCCATACTCGCGAAATTTGACAACCGAGAGGGTCTGGGATCTAAATAATCTAAAAGTAGCACGCGTTGCTATAAACGGAGATCGGGATGGATTATCTGGGGTATATACGGAATTACGTTCTCTTGGGTGATACAAGTCTCTTGGAAATCAACAAGATGATGATATTTGGAGTATTATTTACAATTATTGCTTAATTGGATATCTAAAATTGTAATTTTTGTCATAATGTCAGTTGAAGTTAATACCCTCCCACGTCATACAATTTTACGTCAGAGGTTGACTGAGCAAAGTGAGCTGAACGAGCCTTACAGCGCTGGTGAGCAATATGCAAAGATGAGTTGTACTGCCCAGTATGGCTGAGTAACAAGCCCCTTGGACCCACACTATAATATTTGCACCCATCAGTTAAAGCCAATAAATCATTTGTTATGTTTGAATACCTCTCCTCGGACCAAAGATGGAGGAGGCTCATTCGAGATTAGTTTTGAGGGTTATAACTGTCATAACTAAGGCCTTCCCAATAAAATGTTTCATTTACCATCTCCCGACCGACCTATTTTTTTTTGGAAAAGAGAAATATTGAAGACGCCCCATTTTTTGGGAAAAATAAAAAAAAAGTTGAAGAATAATTTCATATAACTACACCTCTTTTCCGAGCTCTCTACGTTTTAGTTTCTTGCTTTTCTCGTGCGAATTGTCAGTCCACAACTAGTAGAGGAAAATGTAGTCGAGCAAATTATACATGACAGTTTTTACTCGAGTCTTTAGCTGATTTTGTAACGCGGTCGATTCTCTGTTTCTTTTATTTGCCCGACCCACGTACCATCACGAGCCAGAGGGCGATGGATGGTAAACGAAACATTTTATTGGGATGGCCTAATAACAAAAATAGGTAGTAAACACTTCCTATTCTATCCATCTCCGATTTCAACTCCTAGAATTATTAAGTGTTTGTTTTCAGTATATTCAGTGCGTAGTATTGGATTCGGCCACCAACTTTTCAGAAAGATTTCTTGGTTATTTTAAGAGTTTTACCAACCGAAAAACAGATTAACGAATTGGAGTTGTAGAAAAATGTAACAAAGACTATCTCTGTTTATCGGTAGATCAAAGAGAGCTAAGCACTTCGAAGTGTGTTTGGCTAATTACTTTAATAGGAAAATGTCGGATTTTTTTCGCGCTTAGTTCAGTGGATTCCGAGAAAGCTACAGTTTTAAAAATATGAACTCCGATTTCTTACTTACTTGAATCTTGGGTCGTATTTTGCGCTTTCATTGCACTGTCTTGCTTTAGCTGGAAACTGCAGATAATGACCCTGTGATGATCCATAATACTGCCATGTTAGCATTGGAGACTTTAATAGATTTTCTCTAAATGTCTCCAAGAGACTTTCTTTACCCTCTATACCAGTTGGATCTGAAGCATGAATGGTCTCACATGCAGCAGTTGCGTTTAACTGTGTGCGGAATCGAGGGTTATATTCAGTTACTGACACAGGAAGCACGTTGCAACAATCTTCCAAGGCCGCGGTAATTGTTCGAGTACTGGCATGAGACCCGGATTCTATTGAAGCCTTTGTATTCTTAAGAGCATCAACCATTCCATTAAGTCTTGATTCTACAGCAAACACAATCTGTTGGATTAGTTCGTGGGGATATTCAGCGTTCCTTTGGGTGCATTCTGCACTCTCGTATAATTTTTCAAGCTGATGTATTGCTACATTATTCTCCAAGGTGTTGTGTAGCTGCCTTGATATTGCCTTCGCTTGAAGGCGGGTCCTCTCCAAGTTCATTAAGCCCAATGAGAAAATAAACCTCGGGAGAACGATGAAAATCAGCAAAAGTAAAGCGCTCAGTTTAGGATTCATGGTTGAAAGAGCGTGAATTGTTCTTCGATGGAGATGTAAAAGTCGTGTACTTCTGTCTTCTGCTAAACAGCCAAGACGCGCTGAATTTCAAGACACAACGTCACTTGTTGCATTCTCTTGTTCCAAAAAACAAACATGTTTTCATTTCTTATTTGTACAGCTAATAGCTCAGAATTTACAGAGTTACCAATTCCTAATTTACCACGTTCTGACGGCAATGGGAAACCTGGCGATAATGAAGAGATCTTTATACCTTAATACCTTTAGGTACCTAGGAAACATAATCAAAGTGTGATTCCGGTAGAACTGTTTCGCAACCTGCCTTCTGTACAAGCAGATACTAAAATTAGATTCGCCGGTAAACAACATATTATATTAACTTAGATTGCATATATTAGCCATCACTTATCATTATTGAAACTATTTCTTTGACATCCATGCATAGCCTTGAAACACACAGACTACTTTTCCAGGCTTTCGGCGTTTTTTTGCAAAATTGATTTCATCTTAGATATAAGAATTGCAGGCTAAGGGAGGTAATAGTGATCGGTATTTGCACCCGGCACATGTGATTAAAAAGGTCAACTTTTCACCTAGTAATCCCGTAATTGTGTTGTCACCTTCAGTAGCAAGGAGTAGACTTTTCATGGCTCGTGTTTGCTCTGAGTTTTCTTTGTTTAGTTTGTTCTGTTTTGCTGACAGCACATGGCAATCACCAACCCACAATGGTTTTATTTTTTTCCAAAATCCCGCAAAGGAAAATCCGGATCGGAAAGACAATACTTTTGGAAACACCCTCTCGTCTCCTTTTCCCTCGCTGTCATAACGATGATAACTCGGATTTTATTACCATGCATGATATAGTAGATAAATACACCAGTGCGCAAGATTATTGGAATCTTGGAATAATGGCATACTTGACTGTCACTAACACCGTATCCCATCTGAAGAAGATGCGGTATTTTGTGCATTTGCATTCAGCCAAAAACTGAAATCATTGGAGCACATTTTGTTAGGCCTATGCCCGCTGAGTTCATCCAAGCTTATGCCAAAACTGAAATGTGGTCGGAAACAACATATTCTCAATTTTTCTAGTGAAACAAAAAAAACACGACCAATTCTTCACTGTAGAACTTTATAGCGACCTAGACGTTTTGATGTATTCCAGGGTGGAGAAAGGTGTCTATGATTCCCCGATCCCTGCTCAGTTTACATGTTACTGAAGGAGACAATTGGAATGCGTTTGTTTTGGCAGCAAACCGAACATTAAAATAAATATACAATTAATTCATTTTTTTCGGACCTAACGTAACACGCAACTCAAAGACCTGCTGCATATCGGAGACAACTGAAAAAGAAACTGAATTATTACCTTGTAAAATGCTCTCGAAGAACTAGCATTTTCTCCAGTATATAGGTCGTAAACTATAAGTGCAGTATCACGGCAGATGGAGATACTCAGTCATGCATTCCAGTTATATGTTTTCAGTTTATGCTCCGCATGATTACGGCAGACGAAAATGGTTTGACTTTACAACGATGGCAATCCTGTAACAACCAGAATCGATCAATGGCCGGTTACGTTTTGAACCGACATCTCAGCATGTTCAGTGTCATTAACCCTTTCCCTTAGGGCGTTCTCTGTTATCATACACAATACTCCCAAGTTATTTATTTGCTGTTTCGCTGGGTGATCTGAACCGATACTGAAACCATATGCGTAATGAATCAATCGACCTGGTTACTAGAACCCAGGAATGCTTACAATTTCTTGAATCCAAAAATATCATCTGGAAAAACAGAGAAAAGGGGCACTATGTAGTTTTGAACCCGTAAAATCAGCACGGACTCGGGTCATATCATCGTCATATCAAGTCTGACTGATGTAAATTGGCCTAAAAAAAATCGCCTTTCTTTCTACCATTTCCACAACACAATTCCGCTAACGACCTCCCATAAGCATTGATCTGAACCTCGACGGTTTCATTGCCCATCTGGGCCATCCCCCTATCATCCATAGAATCAAAAACGGAGTCTAATAAAGCATCCTCAAATTGCCCATTCTAGCATTAAAATCACCGCACAATATAATCTCACCTTTTCTAGCACTGAACATTACATTCCTGAAGAGTCTCAAAGTGGTCAACATTCATTTTCCTCTCTCTTGGCGAATTTTGAGGACTGAGGAATGTACTCGGACCGAGCAAATGAAGATATCACGCTTCAAATGAAAGAACTCGTTGTCTAACTTCCACCAAACAAACTCCTCACTACTCTCCTTATCAAGAAAGTTCACTCCTTTTCTCAGACTGACATCATGATTCCTCCCGAATTCCTACGAGCATTATTTGACGCTTTCCTACATTTTGAAAAAGAATAGAAACCTTCAATATCCAAGTCAGTATGGTGGACAAATCAATATGTGACGCTTCCCTAACGACGAGAGTTTCTTTTTCAACCCCCCCCCCCCCCCCCCCCCCCCTACCTTGGGTACCAGAGGTTCTACTGCCCCTTCGCGAAAGTTAGGCACCGAAGAGCGAAGAGACGCTTCGCTCCTTGACCAGTCTC